>JASDDO010000019.1:772070899-772312468 GCA_030015575.1 Agapanthus africanus | reverse complement strand
TTAAGCATTCTCGATGCCCTCTTGTTATCCAAAGAAGCAAGAGATTCTTTTATCAAGGCGTTACAAGATCCTGAACAATTCCAAGCTTTCCTCGCCGAAGAAAAGATGAAAGACGAGTTGGAAGAAGTGCACACAGTCGATATCACCTTCGGCGATGAAGATCTTCTCCTTGGAACCTGCGAGCACAACCGTCCCCTATATGTCTCCGGATACTGTCATGACATCAAGATAGGTAAAATCCTGGTCGACAATGGGTCCTCCGTCAACCTCCTTAATGTAAGGGTGTTAAAGGAAATCTGCATGAGCGTTCAACACCTCGCTCGCGATAAAATCACCATCTCCGGATTTGACTCCCAGTCATCATGGATGCTTGGGTTTGTAATATTGACACTACGCTTTGGGCTGCTTGTCACGGACATTAAGTTTCACGTCATTGACGCCAAGACATGCTACAATGCTTTGCTCGGCCGGCCATGGTTACATGAGTACAACATCATCCCTTCTATACAACATCAGTGTATGAAGTATTTCAAAGATGGTCTCGAGTATACCGTAACAGGAGAGCTGAACCCATTCTCTGTGAATGAAGTCCGAAAGTACGAAGATGCAATATACTTCTTACCGGATTTCGAGGACACGGAAAGATGTCACAAACCGACGAACAAAACTATCACTACTATTCCGTTCTTCGGGAGTGATACCGAGGAGGAAGAAGAGATTGTTTACTCAGGTCCGCCCCAGTACAACAAGCCGGGACCGTCCACTCCTATGTTGATCTTTGGCAGTGACTCGGAAGATGAGGTCAATGCCGTATTCTCTGCTTGGCCATCAATACAAACCTTCGCTAGTGAAGATCAAAGTTTGCAAGTTGCCATGGTTCCGCCCAAGCATCATAAAGAACTAGACGCGCTTGATACCTACAGTGTGGAAGAACTGCAGACATTCTACGTCCCTCCCATGCGAAAAGGTGAAAAGGCGATCCTATTCTACCCATCCGGGGAAACCAACGTGGAGAAAGAAATATGGCATAGCGTGGATTCTACACTTGACAGGCTCCAGCCCATCCGTTTGCCCAGATATTACACGAACGGACTAAAGAGACTCTTGAGACGCCAAGGTGTACCCCTTAAGCAAACTGCGCGACAAGCACGGTTCTATAACAGGATCTGGAACGTTCCCGGAACTCAACGAAAGTTGCCCAATGGGAGAATGGAAACGATCAGGCTTGGATATATTCAATCCAAGAAATAGGAGCTATTCCGCGACTGCTATGTCATACATGACTTTGATGAAGAAAGAGATGCTCTGTGGGAA
The DNA here is from genome assembly GCA_030015575.1 of Agapanthus africanus. NCBI lineage: Eukaryota > Viridiplantae > Streptophyta > Magnoliopsida > Asparagales > Amaryllidaceae > Agapanthus > Agapanthus africanus. The sequence goes on along the minus strand of JASDDO010000019.1, from coordinate 772,311,154 downwards.
GATGCCAACCCTGAACCAGAACAAGCTCCCGCCGTGAAAATGCCAAGTCCGTCGTTTGAAGAACAGATGGACAAGCTTATAAGGGAAGCGGGTCAAAAGGTTCGAGATGATCATAATCGCGAAATGGCCATCTATGAGAAAGCCAGAACGCAGCGCCTTCTTCAGCAGGTTGCGAAAAATGAAAATGCTCTTCCTTGTCAACCCGTCATACAAAAGGCCCGACGCAGAGGCAAAAATAAATCAAAGTGCGGAAAAGGTGTTCGACAGCGACAAAGCGGGACCAAGAAGTCACGCGATCAGGAATCGAGCAGTCTAGATTCGTCTCTTATAAAAAAGATGGGTCGAGCATATTCTTTTCCCCAAGACAAGACAAGGAAGATATTCAATCTTGTCATAAAACATCAGATGATGACGCTCCCAAAGTCCAAGCACCCCGAGCAAGCAGGCGAAGTCTCTCACCCGGACTATTGCTCCTATCACAGGGCAATAGGACATCCTCTCAAAAACTGCTTCACATTTAAAGATTGGGTAGAAGACCAGTATCAGCAAGGCAGGTTCGCTCTATCCAGCAGCTGGAGGGTAACCCGCCGCAGAAGCATGAACCCAAAGCCGCGAGAGTAGAACCAGATCAACATCGGTCTTAGAAGCGATCTCGTACTTGTCATATGATAATGTTGTTAGAAGAAAAGCCCGAGAATATGGATGACCTCCCCCGGTGTTTCGAATATGATGATAACTAGGTAATTTCAGAGTTTCCACCGGCACCAAAGGAGCTGGAAGATGGGATACATACTACTGCAGATAACCTCAAGAAAATTGATTTGGGGACGGCAAGTTACCCACGGCCGACGTTCGTCAGTGAGCTGTTGTCTGAAGAAAGGGCGGCTACGCTAAAAGACGTGCTCATGCAGCATAAAGATTGCTTCGCATGGAACTATTCCGAGATGCCATGATTAGATCCGGAGATTGCTGTAGACAAATTGGCGATATCTCCGGACGTCAAGCCGATCAAACAAGCACCGAGAAGAATGCGGCTCGAGCTTGAGATGAGCATCAACACCTAGGTCAAGAAGCTAATCGACTCTGGCTTCATCCAAGAGGTTCAATACCCTGACTGGATCGCCAACATCATCCCAGTGATGAAGAAGAATGGGATGGTGCGCATATGTGTGGACTTTCGGGATCTCAATAAAGCCTGCCCGAAAGACGACTTCCCAGAACCAGTCATTGAGCTGATGATAGATAACACGTCCACTCACGAAGTTTTCTCCTTCATGGACGACTCATCAGGATATAATCAGATAAAGATGCATCCCGAAGACCAGAAGCATACCACTTTTCGGACCCCTTTGGGCATGTTCTGCTACAAGGTGATGCCCTTCGGTCTGAAGAACGCCGGTGCCACTTATCAGAGGGCCATGACGAAGATCTTCGATGACCTCATACATGAAATTGTCGAATGTTATATCGACGACCTCGTGGTTAAAAGAAAATCATACGAGGAACATTTAGAGCATCTGAAGGTCGTATTTCAACGCCTTCGGCAATACAACTTGAAGATGAACCCTCTCAAATGCACGTTCGGAGTATCCTTGGGCAAATTCCTAGGATTCATCATCCGACACCGAGGCATCGAGATAGATCTGTCGAAGATCAAGGCGATCATGGAAATGCCCCCGCCAAAGACTTTCAAGCAGCTGTGATCTCTCTAAGGAAAGCTCGCATATATCCGGCGATTCATAGCCAATCTCTCAGGCAAGTGCCATCCTTACAGTCACCTGATGAAGAAGGGAACCCTTTTCGTCTGGGATCGCAAATTGTAAAGCGCACTGGACGAAATCAAGCAATACCTGCAGAATCTGCCAGTACTGGCCGCTCCCGTTAAAGGAAAATCTCTCGTCCTGTACACAACAGCCCTTGAATGTTCTTTAGGCGCGCTGTGGGCACAAGAGAACGACCAAGGGAAGGAGAGAGCCCTCTGCTATCTGAGTCGAGTTCTCCTGGGGGAAGAAAGCAATTACTCTCCCATTGAAAAACAATGCCTAGTGTTGATCTTCGTGGGAACGAAGCTCAGACACTACGCGTTGGCGCATGAGGTCCATTTCATATCAAAGGTGGATCCCCTCAAATACTTAATGTTGAAAGCCATATTAACAGGGCGGCTCACTAAATGGGCCCTGCTCTTGATGGAGTTCTCTATAACTTATCGGCCTCTTAAGGCAGTGAAAGGTAAGGCCATCGCCGACTTCCTCGCTGAGCACCCGATACCCGCCGATTCTCCTTTGAACTGCGAATTTCCAGACGAACATGCGTTTGACACGATCGACGAGAATGATACCCGGTGGGAACTCTATTTTGATGGAGCGTCTTCCATGAAGAAGCGCAAACAAAGCACCCCCATAATCAAATCAGGGGTAGGCCTCATCTTCGTGACTCCATAGGGAGGGATAATGCGCTTTGCCTTCTCCTTAACAGAGCCGAGAACGAACAATGAGGCCGAATATAAAGCTTTGATAGCAGGTCTCGAGATCGCTATCGACATGGGAATTGAAAACCTCCTCATATACGGAGACTCCCAACTGGTCGTTGGTCAAGTAAACGACGACTATCAAACGTGCAAGCCAGAGTTGGTAAAATACGGTGGGAGAGTACAGTAACTGCTGACTTAAATTCCTTCCTACACGCTGGAAAGTATACCGCGTGCGGAAAATAGCAAGGTGGATGCAATAGCTAAGCTCGCTAAAGAGTTGGCCGACGAGAACCTCGATGACGTGAGGATCATTGTGCAAAGTCGTCGGGTTCTCGCACCAGCAGAAATATCTCCGGAATCGTCCGAAGAAAAAGGAGCAACTGAGCAAATGACTCTGCAAATAAAAGACCAGGAAAAGGTTATGGATTGGAGAGAAGTCTTTATAGACTACTTCAAATCCCGTCGAATACCTAAAAATGCATCCTCAAGACATCAACTTATGAAACGAGCTCTGTCTTTCGCCTTCGTTAATGATACTCTGTATAAGAGATCGTTCGATTCTTTGTGGCTAAGATGCCTGGGACCTGAAGAGGCAAAGAGAGTCGTCCAAGAAACTCACGGCGGACTCTGCGGTTCTCACCAAGCCGGCCCGAAGATGAAGCTGAAGATCAAACGGATGGGTTATTATTGGCCCACGATGATTAAGACTGCCTCGAATACGCGAAGCAGTGCTACGTGCGCCAGATTCACGGAGACTTTATCCATCAGCATCCAAATCCACTACACCTAACGGTGGCTAGCTGGTCATTCGAAATGTGGAGAATTGACATAATCGGCCCCATGGAACCAGCATCGTCCCGAGGACATCGATTCATTTTGGCGACAACTGATTACTTCTCCAAATGGGCAGAAGCAGTACCGCTAAGGGAAGTGAAGACGCAGAATATCCTCCATTTCTTCAAGGCACACGTCATTTATCGGTGTAGAACTCCGCGACGGATCATCTCCGATAACGGGCCAGCCTACAGAAGCCACAAGATCAGCCGCTTCACACAACAGCATAACATAGACTGGAGATACTCCTCAGTCTATAATCCCCGAGCTAACGCTCTACCTGAGGCTTTTAACAAGACTCTGACGAAGATCATGAAAAAGATGGTGTCCCGAAATAAGAAGGACTGGCACAAGAGACTGCATGAAGCTCTCTAGGCGTATCGAACTACGTTCAAAATGACCACAAACACAACGCCGTACGCATTGGTATTCGGTACAGAGGTGGTACTCCCCCTCGAGATAGAGCTACCCTCTCTACGAGTGGCAGTTCACTATGAGCTAACGGACGAAGAGAATGCTCACCTTCGGCTTGAGGAGCTCGATGCCCTTGATGAAACCCGGCTCATAGGCAACAAAACTTGGAGGCTTACAAAGCGAAAATGACACGCTCATACGAAAGATTGACTAGGCCGAGAACATTCCGCCAAGGCGAACTCGTGCTAGTGGTTAAAAGACCTATGATCCCCAATCGTGCCAAGCGGGGAAAATTCGAGCTGAACTATGAAGGCCCGTATATCATAGATAAAGTTTACCAGGGTAGAGCATATCTATTCATGGACATGCATGGCGAAAGGCCCTTCAGGCCAATAAATGGTCGCTTCCTGAAAAAGTACTACGCCTGACGAGTCACGGCCTAGGTCAATGATAGATGACGACGACTATGTCCGCTCGCTATCTTTCTAAGCCCAAACTCTATAAGTAGTAGCCGGCCCCCATGGACCAAAATGTCCTAAAACTAACAACGGACCGAAACGTCCTTAAACTAACAACGGACCGAAACGTCCTTAAAACTAACAACGGACCGAAACGTCCTTAAAACTAACAACGGACCAAAACTAACAATGGACCACTATGTCCTAAAACTAGCTGTTGACCGAGACGTCGATAAACTACTGTGGACTGCAGCATCCCAAGGCTGACACAAAAAAAAGAGAAAAGAATAAAAAAAGAGAATAAAAAAAACGGTAGGTCTATAAGCAAAAAGGGCACGGATGAAAACCCGAAAGGGCTCCGTGAGTAAAAACAGCAGGGCTACCGGCGAGTTTTGTGAAAACCCGAAAGGGCGCAATCTCGTTAAAAGACACTTGCAAGGTCCTCTCGACCTTGTGAGGAGAAACCACCTGCGTGAGATCCTTACGACTCACAAGGGAGCAATACACTTAGGGATCCCCACGATTCCTAAGGAGAAATTACACTTGCGAGATCCTCACGACTCGTAAGGAGAACCCTCTTATGAGACCCTCACTGCTCATAAGATTCAAAAGTCTTAAGCTATATGGATCTAAACCTGTTCTTAAACGGCTACCACAACCTCCAACTTTGCCTTACAAGTGGTTTAACGCTGACCCCTGTATACAATCCACGGGCGCGAATAAACATTTCCCTAATAAAGTCCCATCCGTGACTAGGGATGTGTCTACACGGTAAACAACCCTTATAAGTCCTCTCGACTTATAAGGAGAAAACACTCTTGTAAGATCCTTACGACTTATAAGAGAATACACACTTAGGAATCCTCACGATTCCTAAGGAGAAAACGCACCTACGAGATCCTCACGACTCATAGGGAGAAATACCTTCATGAGGCCCTTACGGCTCATAAGTCAAAAGCCATAGTCGACAGGATCCTAACCCTGTTCGCTAAGCCACTTTTGTTCGTCATCGACGGAGGCAAATAATGATTCGCTCCTGGCAATGTCCCAGTTGTAGCGGCGCTGATGCCGAAATCGGTGTCTAACTCCAAACTTGCAACAAAGAAGCTAGCGAGCCACACATGCATACGAAATAGCCGAAATGATTGGGCAACTTGCAACAAAATCAGCAAGTAAAAATGTATGCATGCAAAATAGCCGAAATGATTGGGCAACTCGCAATAAAAAACAGCGAGTAAAAATAAAATAAATAGCCGAAATGATTGGGCGCCGCGAAAAATAGCCGAAATGATTGGGCAATCGCGACCTTCGTGATATAAAAGCTGAAATGATAGAGCATCGCGGAAAGAAATAAATAAAAATGAAATTTATGCCCTACAGGTGATATCACATCAATCCCTATATACAATCCAGGAGAGCAAACAAAGAAGGAATCATACCTTCCCTCCCCAGACTCCATCAGAAGAAGAAGCCAAATCTCAACGGTTCACAGACAACCTAGAGACCACTTCAATATTCGTCTCATTACAACAGACACAACGCCATCGACATGACCCCGTCTCGGAAATACGTCATCCACATGACCCCGTTTCGGAAATACGTCATCCACATGACCCCGTCTCGGAAATACGTCATCCACATGACCCCGTCTCGAAAATACATCATCCACATGACCCCGTCTCGGAAATATGTCATCGACATGACCCCGCTCGGAAATACGTCATCCAAATGACCCCGTTTCGGAAATACGTCATCTACATGACCCCGTCTCGGAAATACGTCATCGACATGACCCCTTCTCGGAAATACGTCATCCACATGACCCCGTCTCGGAAATACGTCATCCACATGACCCCGTCTCAGAAATACGTCATCCACATGACCCTGTCTCGGAAATACGTCATCCACATGACCCCGTCTCAGAAATACGTCATCCACATGACCCTGTCTCGGAAATACGTCATCCATATGACCCCGTCTCGGAAATACGTCATTCACATGACCCCGTCTCCGAAATACGTCATCCACATGACCCCGTCTCGGAAATACGTCATCCACATGACCCCGTCTCGGAAAAACGTCATCGACATGACCCCATCTCGGAAATACGTCATCCAAATGACCCCGTCTCGGAAATACGTCATCTACATGACCCCGTCTCGGAAATCGTCATCGACATGACGCCGTCTCATATACGTCATCCAAATGACCCCGTCTCGGAAATACGTCATCCACATGACCCCGTCTCGGAAATACGTCATCCACACGACCCCGTCTCGGAAATACGTCATCAACATGACCCCTTCTCGGAAATACGTCATCCAAATGACACCGTCTCGGAAATACGCCATCGACATGACCCCGTCTCGGAAATACGCCATCCAAATGACCCCGTCTCGGAAATACGTCATCCACATGACCCCGTCTCGGAAATACATCATCGACATGACCCAGTCTCGGAAATACGTCATAGACATGACCCCGTCTCGGAAATACGTCATCGACATGACCCCGTCTCTGAAATACGTCATTCAAATGACCCCATCTCGGAAATACGTCATCCACATGACCCCATCTCAAAAATACGTCATCGAAATGACCCTGTCTCGGAAATACGTCATCCAAATGACCCCGTCTCAGAAATATGCCATCCACATGACCCCGTCTTGGAAATACGTCATCCACACGACCCCGTCTCGGAAATACGTCATCGACATGACCCCGTCTCGGAAATACGTCATCCAAATGACCCCATCTCGGAAATACGTCATCGACATGACCCTGTCTCGGAAATACGTCATCCAAATGACCCCGTCTCAGAAATACGTCATCCACATGACCCCGTCTCGGAAATACGTCATCGACATGACCCCGTCTCGGAAATACGTCATCCAAATGACCCCGTCTCAGAAATACGTCATCCACATGATCCCGTCTCGGAAATACGTCATCCATATGACCCCGTCTCGGAAATACGTCATCCACATGACCCCGTTTCGGAAATATGTCATCTACATGACCCCGTCTTAGAAATACGTCATCCACATGACCCCGTCTCGGAAATACTTCATCCACATGACCCCGTCTCGGAAATACGTCATCCATATGACCCCATCGCGGAAACACGTCATCCATATGACCCCGTCGTGGAAACACGTCATCCACGACCCCGTTTCGGAAATACGTCATCCACACGACCCCGTCGTGGAAACACGTCATCCACACGACCCCGTACGGAAATACGTCACCCAACAATTCCGTTGAACACGACCAAAGTTAACCTTGATCCCGTGGGAAATGCCCGAAGCAACTTCTGACACCGTGAAATGCGGATAACGTCAATCTCATTAAAACACTTACGGGTCCTCTCTACTCATAAGGAAGAAAACTCTCTTATAAGATACTTACGACTTATAAGGGAAAACACACTTAGGAATCCTCATGATTTCTAAGGAGAAAATACACCTACGAGATCCTATCGACTCATAGGGAGAAAGTCTTTATGAGACCCTCACGGCTCATGAAGTTGAAAAGTCTTAGGTAGCAAATCTAACCTGCTTCCTAAGCCATCACTACCTCTCGGAGAGTTCAAGATGAAACATTCTTTATTATCTACAGGCCACACATGCCAGTGTAACATACCAACAACACAGTAAAGAGAAGAAAACAACAGTGGGAGATAAGAAAAATGTGTCTTTATTCATGAACTCAATTGAACACAAGATACATCATATAAAAGAATAAAAAATGGATACATGTCAAAGATTACAAGTGTTTAATTGATACAAGGCAGAAGGAGGCATTTTCAATAAGTCAGCCAGTTGCTCGTGCACTCCTCTCAACTCCTTGTCAAGGTCAGCCACCGTATCCAGCTCCGCTTCGATTCGAGCCCATTGCTGCAAGCACGATGAAACCTTCTCATCGATTTCCCGTTGGGCAACTTCGCGACTCTGCGTAACCCGCTCAATGAAGTCGAGTTTCCGCCTCAATACCAGCCCGTCAGAAATACATCGCTACAAATTGTCAAAGACGGCGCTCAGTTGCGCGGCGTTCGCTTCGACCTGGGCACGCAATTAGATGGACTCAGCGGAAGTCGTCTTACGTTCCTTTCGCTTGAGGATCGCCTCTTGTTCGAAATGATGACGGAAAAGGGCACTTTGCTCAACCAACGCAGCCCGCTGGGAGTTCCCGGCCAGAATCTCAGGAGCAAGACGCCTAAGCTTAAGCTCATGCAGGCAGGCCTCCATCTTTCTGCAATGATTAACCCAAGACTTGACGACGCTTTCATTATAGAAGTTCACAAGCGTCACCAGCATTGGATTAACCACGGCAGCAAAATCTGCGGCGAGTGTAGGCGCCTCCGCGTCAAGCTCCTCGACGTATTCGCTCAGCATACGCAGGCTGGTCACGGCGCCTTTGGTAGATGGACGTCTAGAAAAGGGCCCTGCCGGCATTATAATGAGAGACTCGAACGGAGCTAGGGTCGACGTGATTGCTGCAAAATAAATCATAATCAGATATCGGCTCAAGAAATAAAGAAAATATACGAGCAATAGAGTCTACTATACCGGCTGCAACAGAGGGCAGAGCTGGGAGTACTGGTGGCGCAACGATACCTTCATTCTCTCCTTCAATTCGTAAGGCTACAAGCAATGCAAAGAAGAATTAGCAATAATGTGACTGCCCGTTAAAAAAAGGACGTCGTTTAGAAAAGATACTCATCGACACCAGCAGGCGGACTAACCTCTGACTGGAAAAAGAAGTGTGGGTGCAGCACCTGATACAGGTGATCAAAAAGGACTCCTGCAAGGACGCAGTAATGCAACGTAAGTACATAAGTTATACATCCTAAAAATAAGACTGATGGGTCACGAATCTGCACCTTCCAACATCTGAGATGGTACGAGAGAAGGTAGAGGAGTGGTCACCGTCAAAGCGGTAACTGAGGGCGCTGCCTCGGGTAGCGCAACCTCAATGCTCGCCACACCTGCATTAGAAACGAGATAAATACTGTCAGGAAAGATTGAAAAGGATTGCAGAATAAAAAGAAAAGCAATGACCTAAAATCTACCTGGTGAGTCGCCGGTCGGAACCGCGACGAGGGCGTCACTTGATACAGCCACTGTTTCACCCTCCTCTATCGGAATTGTTTCGCCGCCCGTGGCTTCATCCCCCAACTCCACGAGAATCGTCGTGATACTCGCAGCGCCCGGCAGCGGCAGGGAGCCGTAAGGGGAAAGAGCGATGATCGGGGCAGTGCTCGACTCTTGCGAAAGAGTGACTACTTCGGGCTCGGCGGCTGTAGCCATCTCACTCATCGCTACCTCGAGCTCGACAATGGTAGTCATCTTACCTACCGCCATCTCGGTGACTGTCTCACCCACCACTACATCGAGCTCGGCAATTGTAGCCATCTCGCCTACCGCTGCCTCGGGTTCGGCGATCATGGCTACATCCTCTACCGATACCCCAGGCTCAGTGGTCGTCGCTACTTCTTCGGTAAGACTCGGCCCTGCAAGATAGGATATATGAGAACTGAAAGTTAAAACTTTGACAACAGAACCCAATGTCACATTACCTTGAGTTGGTCTTCCGATTGCTTCCCGAGCCGCACGTGCTGCCCGTCTGTGGGCAGTGGACAAGGAAGCCGGAGTATCTTCTGAAGGAGTAGGGGCAGGGGTAGCGGTGCTAGAACCTGCACCCGCGGCCAAGGAAGCACTACGCTCCCTTGCCGCGCGCATTCTGCGCTTCCTTTCCGCTCGGGCCATTAGAGCGGATCTTCTCGAAGCCTCCATCAACAGGACGTCATCGGCCGCGCCAAGGGTTACCTCTGGAGCCGTCAAGGCATCCGTCATCGGTCGTTTGAGTAAGGCCTCTTTCGGCAGTGCTGAGGAGGCCGGGACTTCGATGGCTGGCACGAGAAGAATCTCCGCATCACCTTGCGGAATAGGCATTGTAGTCCCTGCGATAAGATAAAGAAGGGGTCAGATTGTCCATAAGAGAGGAGAATGAAGATGCAATGAGTCGAGACATACCAATGCCCAGCAAAGCACGAGCCCTCTCCTCCTCCTCAAAGGTCCTAAGGGAAGCCACTAGAGCCTCTTCAGTGGAAAAGCCTGTTACAAAAGGAAAAATGTCAGTTGAAACATGATAATAAAAATATAATGTAATAGCAGAAGGTGCGACTGATGTTTACTTGATTGCGCGAGGGTGGCCAGTCCCGCTTTTTGGCTTGCCGACAGCACAGAAGCTGCAATAGCGGCCTCGAGATCAGTATCGTCCGGTGCTACGAATAGACCCTCATTGGTCCCATATTCGCCCAAGCCCTCGCTATAAGGAGCATGAGGCTCCAGGCCGAGTATAGCGTCTACAGAGAGGATCGACTTCTTCTTCCTCTTCTGCGAGCGAACTCCAGTTGCAGCCAGCACAAGCTTACGCTTAGTGGACACTTTGAGGCGACGAGTCCCGATGTCTGAGCCCACGCCAGACTCAGGGGAAGCTACATTTACCGTTTCCATGGGAGCATGGGGCACTAGTAGTACATCCACTATCTCCACGGGAGCACGTGGCACCGGAAGCTCAGGCCTGTTGTGGGCGACTTCAATCACGGCAGCTTCTCTTAGCGGAGGGAGGACAATAGTCCGTCGCTTCAGGGTGTAGGGTTCCTAAACACACCCATGAGGTTCTACAAGTGATCAAACATGGCCAATTCAAAATTTTTCTATGTGCCGAGAAACCCTAAACTAGATCGTTACTAGAGGTAAGGCGAAGCATGCAAGTAAACAACTTTATTGCTAAATGAAAGAGACTACAACCTTTGTAGATCCGGTCCTCTACTTCTCTAGCTCCGTGTTGACGTCCCTCCGCTGCGATCATCGGAACCCTGGACTCTAGTGTTGGTTTCATCGGAGAAATAATCGGGCTAGGTCGATGACTTCGATGCCGAAGATGATCTACGTCGAGGCGACTCTAACTCGAGCTCCATCTTCACCAAGTCATGAAACTTGTGAAGAAAACACCCTATACTACATGGCAAGTGGTAGAGGATGAAGAAATAGGAAGTGGGTTCACTTTGGATTTGGATTTCTCACTTGAAATCATCACTTAGAAATTTTCAAGAGAACTTTCTTCTCTTCATGAAGAGGAAGAAGAAGAGGAAAAGAAAAAGCATTATTAAAAAATAAAATCCAAGTGATTCTTATCATTTTTGCAACCATGGTTGAGTGTAGAGAATAAACTAGGGTTTAGTTAAATGGTTAGGTTAAGGGATAAAGACAAAGTGGTCACTTTGTCAAAGATGCATGAAGCATCAAGAAACTTCTTGCAAAAAACAAAAGGAACCATTTAGTTTTATCTCTTAACCAAAATAAATAGATAAATAAATAAAGCAATGGAAACCCTAACCATTAACTAAACATGGTGTATAGCATACACACACATCCAAGGTTGCATGTATCATCAAACATGATACAAACTAGTGCACAAAACTATATCATATATACAATGTGCACATCAAGTGAGAAAATCCATCTTAAGTGAACCAATACTAGTTAATGTAAAGTAATATATCAAATATATAATTATACATTAAATCATTAAATCAACACTTGATTTAACGATCCGGTCATATCGTATATGACCGACTAATATCCAATGTATCGACTTATCGAATCAATCCTCGATTCGATAACTAGGTTATGTCGCATATAACCAATTGATGCATTCATCGCGAGAATAGAATACGGTATCACATACACGCATTATTCTCGGTCCCGCACATATCTCATATGCGCTCCTATTTCGTTTTGCTTGAGCCAGGAAACCTCTGTGTAGGACTCTAAAGACTCGTCAATACGCCGGCAGCAGGTGATGATCATATCAAACACCCACAAGCCGCAAGCGGTCTGCTAAATGTAACGGCCACTCGGGTATTGAGCGATCAGAAGATCAACGAGCAAGCCCGCTCACACTCCTGTGAATCCAACCAGTAACACTTACCGTACAGTCCGGTCTGTTCGTCTGATATGTCGCATATCTCGCCTAGGGTTGGTAAACGTCAGACCCCAGTAGCTTGATAAGTCATGCCGACGTAAGGTCCATAACAATCGTGAAACTACTGATAACTCTTACCAGTATATCACTGCAACCCTGGCCAGGGATTTCCAGTTATGGCCAGTCGAGCATAGCGCAACATCAACCCCCAATACCGGGAGAGACGAATCCCCTCCTATCGCTCATTGCCTCCATATGAATCGGGACTGTACCCAAAAACCACCTGTTTGCACGACTCAGTAGAGCCGTGGTAGGGTGGAAATCAAAGCACAGTGGGAGACACACAAGAATCTATGACGATCTCGGGTCAACAAACTAAGCTGTACCAGTGTCACCAGAGAACTGCCATATGACGTGAGGTATAATACCATCTGGGAGTTCTCGGCGAGTCCGTTCAGTATACCCAGTCTCCACTGAGCACCCGCATACCATCTCTGATGTCAAACATCAATGGATATGGGATCATCCATCGCCCATCACATGGGTCGAGAAGATATACGCTAGTCTACTCTGGAATATCGATGCCCCGTCTCGATATTCCCACAACTAGGAACATTGAAGGATGTACTCATGGACTACCCAGGCCCCACTAGTATGATCTACATCACAGTCCTGGAAGTCGAGTACACATCCTAAGGGCTTTATCAACATGTAACAGAGAGACAGAAAGTATACATGTTAAGATAAAGAGCAACCAGATAGCGTACTATCATGTCGAGCAAGAAAGTCCTACTTATATATGTCCCAGCATCCACTACAATATACATCCAATGCACAGTAATGGCCTCTAGGGCATACATATAACTAACACAGGGGGACTTTCCGATCGCCAGCAGGAGGTGCACCTTTGCGGTTGAGTAGCAGTCGTTCTCCTCCTTGATAACGGCGCCCATTGAATGCTGGTACCACCCCACGTACACATTAAGGACCTTTGGGACACAGCTCGGTTCGCTGATGAAGAAGTTGTACCCTGTGTTCAAGTGCATAAAGTGATGTAGTACGTTCCGAGTACCATCTTCAGTAGCAGCAGGTTCTACCAGGAAAGCCTCCAGCGGGACTCCCTGATTGTAACTCAGCTGCTGGGCAAAACGATATGGGTTGTATCTCATGAATAGCGCTGCATCATTTTGCCTGAATACAAGAAAGCCCGGCCTGAGGGAGTACAAATGAAGAATCTCCCGGGCTTTCAACACGGAGGCCCCGTCTTTAAAAATGTCTCACAGTGGCAGCACCGCCTTTGAAGTTTCCTGGCCGATGGTTAAGACTTTGTCTGTGAAAGACATACCATCTCCAACCATGCGAGAACGGAGGAGCACGCCCCTAGCTTCCCGTGGTGACAGACTCACGATGGAGGCGTCAACCAGCCGCATTATCTGTGGGAACTTGCATCTGTCATAAAAAGAAGGTCTTTTGTGGATGCCAAAGACCCCAAGCACGTGCAGCTCCATCCATGAAGTGAAGTAATGCATCGGGAAGCTGGCAGGATGCACCCCGGGTTCAGTAGTATCCGCCGCTAAGCTAAGACCGTGATATAGGTGGGCCAACCCGGTCATCCCGATGGCCACTTGTATTCCGGCAACCATGCGATGCGCGGGGTAGAAGACGGAAGGCCTCATGTAACGGGGATGCATAGGAAGCGCAAACCAGCTCAACCACAGCCCAAGAAACCCAAGAAAAAATGCTTCCTCATCAATGTCCGGAGCGGCGATTTCTGACAGAGGGACGATGGTGACGTCAGGAAGGAAGAAACCTTTCTGATCAGCTTCCAGTATCGGCCGACGGTCCAAGCCAAAGCCGAAGCGATCATCAAGTTTAGCAAACTTTTCTCCTTGTCGTGACAAAATCTCCGGGCGAAGAAAACGGGTAATGAAGTCCGCAAAGCTGACCCCTCGGCCTCCAGATTCAAGGAAGAGACTCTCATACATGTTCAGCACCTTTATCAGACTCGGGAACTGGTGCTGAATGGCGTTCTCCGGGGTGAGGCCTATCACCACCGGCTTGGTGGCAAAAACATATTCGTCTGGAGGAAGCAGCTCCTCGTAGTGCTCCCCCCTAACTGGTAGACCAGAAACCTCGGCGAATTCTTCCAAGAAAATGGAGACCTCTCTATCTAATAGAAGGAAGGTATGGGTCGGGATGTTCCACTGCTCCAAAAACGCCTTGATCCACCATGTGGGAGGTGCAGAATACTGGAACAATGAACCGTAGACCGCATGGTATAAGCCGAGCTTTAGCAGCTGCGATTTCTTCGTTGACAAGATGTACCGGGCCCACTACAAGTATCCGGCCGGATGACAGGGAGTTAGCCCGATGTTGTAGGGCTGTCCCCAAGGGCGCGGCTCGCCCTGACATATGCCCGCCCTAGGGTATCCAAAGCTGCCGGCGGCTTCATGGGTGTAGCAGCAATCGAAGGCTGAAGGAGGCCCTCCGAAGTCTAATTAACCACCTCCACGGCATAATTCACCGGGGGTGCATCTGCATACGGGATTACCGAGATAGGCTCCGAAGGCGTCGCACAAGAAAAGCTCCGGCGGCCTCTGATAATCTGGTTGTACCATCTACCCCACAAGTGAAGATTTTTGTGTTCCGGGTCATGGTCTTTGATGAGCGCGAGAACCTCCCGGTCCACAGGCGCCTCAGGGAATCCTCCCTTTGAATGGACAAATGGAAACGAAGTGTCGAAAGACATGTCGCCTGCGCAAAAAGGGACAAAAATCAACTGTCAGTACTATAATTTAATTTAAATTCTGACACTTGGTACTTTAAAATTTGTACCACACTGCAATGCAGTGGAGAGGGACCAAAGGGGGCCCACAAAATCTGGATGACAATTCATAATTAACAAAACAGCCTCATCATTGGATGGGACTGTTAATTAAATGAGGAAATCCTCAGGAAAATTCTCATTAAATGAGAGATCTCTCGGGAAAAAGAGAAAATCTCCCTTTGAGAGCAATGCTCTATGACAGAGTGACACTTGACAAACTCTGATCATGAAGGAATAAAATTCCTCAAGAGCCTGGCTCTGTAATGATGATGGAAAAATTCATCAGAAAAGAATTAATTAAAATCAATTTTTATGAATTAAAAAATTTTGGGATCTTCAAGATCCATGAACAAACTCTTAAGAGTTCTTCATAAAAGATTAAAAAATCTACATGTTATCAAAAGAGCAGAGTTCTGTTCATGGGCTAAGAAATCCCAAGAAAAGATCTTTTTAGATATATGGGTTCAGAAGAGCAAAGCTCTGTTAATGAAACCCTAAAAGGGTTTTCTTTAGATCTAAGATCTATGAAGAGCAAGGCTCTGTTAATGGGTAAAACCCTACTTTATTAAAAGTTTTAAATTTTACCTAAAATTTTAACAGAGTTTTTACTCTTGAAAAGTTCTTAAAAAGGAGAGCAATGCTCTGAAGAAAGGATAATTCTCAAGAAGAAAATGAAAATCATCTAAGGGACCAAAGGTCTTATTTATAGGCATTGAAACGCCTCTTCAACTTCTGAGTTGATCAAAGGGCGCAGATGCTGCCACCGCTGCACTCGCGTGTGCGCCACGTGAGCGCAACGGTGGGGGGGGCATTTTTTTCCCCCAATCAGAGCAAAACTCTGTTTTGAAATTCAAACTTCAAAAATTGAAGCAACGCTTCAGATCCAGCGGTAGGCGCGTTGCGCGTCACGTGTCAAATACGGATGCGCTAGCGCCAGGTGCGCCGTGCCCTAGGCAGTGCACCATGTGTGCGCAGCGTTAGGCGCGCTGCCCGCCACGTGTCAAACACGGATGCGCTAGCGCAAAGTGCGCTGTGCTCTGAGCAGCGCACCACGTGCAAAGCACGGGTGCGCTAGCGCCAAAATTAAAAATTCCCTACCCTTAGATCAAAAGATCTAATAATAATGATAAATCATTAACTAATCAGAATTAAAATTCTGTTATGGAAAGATTTTCTCAATCTTGTTAAAAACAAGAAGATTGCCTTCTTTAAAACAGAAGCCCTAGGATCAAAAATCCAACGGTGGGAAACATCCCCAAATCAATCAGAGAAAGATCTCTTTAACTGATTTAACAAATCAACTTGCCCTATATAAAGGCCCCAAGACTTCAAGTCTGATAGAGAGAACCCCCCTATAAACTTTAAAAAATTCAAAGAAAGAAGAGCAAGCTCTTAGCAAAAGAAGAATATTTCTTCAAGGTAAAGATCATGAAGGATGAACACAGAGATGAAATCATCTCATAAATAGAAGAATTATCTTCTTAAAAGATCATAGATCTACAAAGACCAAGGTCTTTCATAAAAAAGATCAAAAGATCTCATCACATAATAAAAGAAGAACATATTCTTCACACAGATCATTGATTTATAAAGGCAAGCCTTTCAAAAATAAAAACTGTTATTCTTGAATCTTGAGACAAAGTCTCTTTTAAAAGAAAATAAATTTGTTCCTAGATCATAAAATTGATCAACATGCGCTTTGCGCTATTGAAATGTGCCTTGCGCTCTTGAACAGTGCTTCTGCGCTCTCTGGACCGGTGCTCAGCACCAAAATGTGCTACGTATCAACCACATATGCAATTTGCGCTTCTGAAATAGCACACTGCGCTCATGGGCTGGCGCTCAGAGCCAAGCACGCCACGTGTCACTCACGTGTGTGCCACTAAATTAATAGCGCAATGCACTCTTAAGTTAGCGCTCAGTGCTCATAAACTGGCGCAATGCGCCCATCATCTGGCGCTTAACGCCAAGAGCGACACGTGTCCTTCATAAGTGCGCTACTTGGCAGAAGCGCACTGCGCTCTTTGACTGGCGCAAAGCGCCTAGCGCGCCACGTGTCGCGCCAACAGAACATCAATTGTTCTTTAATAAGCCCAGAGCTCTGATCAATGCTCAGCATTGTTAAAAGGGCAAAGCCCAAATAAAGGCTCATTAGCTAGAATAAGGAAATGTTAAACATTTATTGGACTTACCTAATATTGGCCATATGTCCTCAACTTATATTTAATTGAGCCCATCTGCTCATGAATATTTAACAGATCTTAGTCCTAAATTGGACTACAGATCTTCCAACCAATTCACCCTGGTTCGAGGGTACATCTCTTTGTTCCTCTGATATCTGTCATTGTAATCCTTCAGCGTCTTCAGAGAGGTGACAGGTCCCGACAACCAAACACTCTACGGACTGTGGGGTCCCTTTAAACCCATGGACTATGATGTCCTTAACCCCGGACTGTGAGGTCCTTAAACTCATGGATTACGATGTCCTTAACCTGGACTGTGAGGTCCTTAAACTCTAACCTGGACTGTGAGGTCCTTAAGCTCATGGAATACGATGTCCTTAACCTGGACTGTGAGGTCCTTAAACTCATGGACTACGATGTCCTTAACCTGGACTGTGAGGTCCTTAAACTCATGGACTATGGTGTCCTTAACCTGGACCGAGATGTCCTTAAACTAACACTGGACCGAGATGTCCTTAAACTAACATTGGACCGTAATGTCCTTAAAACTAATCGACCGCAATGTCCCTAAACTAGACAATAGAGTCCAAATGCTCTTTTGTTGGATCTAAACGATCCCGTTAAGTTGATGTTAGTCTAAAATTAGACTAACGTATCCTTAAACCCAACCCTCAAACCCAATTCTAAGAAGATATGGATTTGGACTAATCCACGCCCTACGGGCGACAACATAAATTAGTCTTTGTATACAATCCACGGGCAACCAAAAACAAAACAAACACCCACGACACGAAGTGACCATCTGGAGAAGGAGAAAGTTGTTACCGCGATACGGTAGCATATTTAACTGCAGGAAAGAGCGTCCCCACAATCAAAAACCCCTCAAATGAGGGGGAATCTGACGAAGTATGCTACATCGGCCGCATCCGTTTAAACCTTCGATACACGGTGCCATAAATCAACTTGGCATCTTCGGAGAGGTGGACGGATAACACCAATTAGCATCTGCCCTCGAATTTCAGGCCTGACGTCCCAACGTCCCGGTCGCGTCCTTCGGTGGGGAACACCTCCTAAATCCTGGGTTTTGATCTATGAGTTAGATCTAAGTGGATGTTAGGATTCTCACTAGGTGTAGTGAGATGGTATCAATCGATCCTAGGGAGAATCACTGGATAGCTTCAAGGATGGTAAGGTCGACGGAATGTCAGTCACAGGTATTGTCTTTACCCTCAGTGGAGGGACGGTATGTTGGAAGAGTTCCAAGCTAGATACCGTGACAAACTAGACGATAAAGTCTCGATACATCGCTACCAACGATACTACCAAAGAGGCAATCTGTGTGTATATAAGTTCATGAGATGAACTTGGTTCCTACCATTATTTGACAATGGATTTGTGGCTTTGGCCTAGGAACCCCCATCCCATCAGTGATCCAGACATATTCTAAGACAGTATCACCTGATCATGAAGATGGTTGATCTCCAGGGAGATCGAGGTTAGGAGAGTAGACTCAGAGGACAACATGGTGGATCCACTCACAAAGGCCTTTTCCCAAGAGAGACCTTTATGGGATGGTTGAGTATAGGATACTACAACCACTGCTATATGATGGCCCTAGTGCAAGTGGGAGATTATTAGTTATATGTATGCCCTAGAGGCCATTATTGTACATATGATGTATATTATAGTGGATGCTTGGACATACATAGGGAGGACTTTCTTGCTCGACATGATATTATGTTATCTGGTTACTCTTTATCTTAACATGTACCCTGATTGTCTCTCTGTTACATGTTGATAAAGCCCTTAGGATGTGTACTTGACTACCTGGATTATGATGCTGATCATACTAGTGGGACAAAGGTAGTCCGTGAGTACATCCTTTAATGTTCCTACTCATGGGTGTATCGAGACAGGGCAACGATATACCAGAGTAGACTAGCATATAGCTTCTCGACCCATGTAGATGGGCGATGGATGATCCCATATCCATTGGTGTTTGACATCAGAGATGGTATACGGGTGCTCAGTGGAGACTGGGTACACTGGACGGACTCGCCAAGAACTCCCAGATGGTATTATACCTCACGTCAGATGGCAATTCTCTGGTGACACTGGTACAGGGTAGTCTGTCGACCCTAGATCGTCATAGAGTCTTGTGTGATTCCCACTGTACTTTGATTTCCACCATACCACGGTCAAGAGATCGTGAAAAAGGTGGTTTTGGGGTACAGTCCCGAATCACATGGAGGCAATGAGCGATAGGAGGGGATTCATCTCTCCCGGTATAGGGAGTTAATGTTGTGCTATGCTCGATTGGCTATAACAGGAAGTCCCTGGCCAGGGCTGATTCGGAGATATACTGGTAAGTGTTATCAGTAGTTTCTCGATCCGTTATGAGCCTCATATCGGCACGACTTATCGAGTTACTGGGGTCTGACGTTTACCACCCCTAGACGAGATATGCGACATATCAGACGAAGAGACCGGACTGTACGGTAGTGTTACTAATTGGATTTGCAGGAGTATGAGTAGGTTTGCTTGTTGATCTTCTTATCGCTCAATACCCGGGTGGCCGTTACGTTTATAAGACCGCTTATGGCTTGTGGGTGTTTGATATGATCATCACCTACTGCCGGCGTATTGACGAGTCTTTAGAGTCCTACACAGAGGTTTCCTGGTTCATGCGAAACGGAATAGGAGCACATATGAGATATGTGCGGGACCGAGATTAATGTGCGTATGTGATACCGTATTCTATTCTCGTGATATATGTATCGATTGGTTGTATGTGATATAGCCGGGTTATCGGATCAAGTGTTGATTCGCTAAAAAGATACATTTGATATTAGTCGGTTATATGTGATATAGCCGGATTATTAAATCAAGTGTTGATTTAATAATTTAATGTATAATTATATATTTGATATATTATATTAAATTAACTAATATTAGCTCACTTAAGTATTGATTTTTCTCACTTTTGTTACACTTAACATATATGTGATATATGCTAATTGTATTCTTTTTGCACACTAATATATATGTGATATATATCATTGTGACATGCTAGGTTATACATGCAACAAGGGTGTATGTGACTCACACCATGCTAGGTTTAGTGGAGGGTTTTTATTTATTTAAAGTTAAACAAATTAGATGGAAAAGGATTAATGGTTAAAGCTTGGATGGAAGCTAGTAGAACCATTGCCTTAGTCCACTTGTTTGTCTTGCTTAAAATATTTATTAACCTAACCACACCACTTAGCCATAGTTTAGTCTCTACAAGGGTTAGGCATGACATTAACTCACCATAGTTGCATTTCTAACATCACATGAATTATTCATTCATCACTTCACTTCATCTTCCTCCTCATAAGTTTGCTCTCTAGCTTTTGATGAAGTGATGATATATTGTGAGAAAATAAAATCTAAAGTGAGCAAAATTTCCTCTTCATCATTCTCTACTACTAGTCATTTAGTATAGGGTGTTTGCTTCACTAATTCCACAATTAGTGAAGAGGTAGCTTGGGTTAGTATCTCCTCGACGTAGATCATCTTCAGCCTCGAAGACTTCGAGCAAGCTTGTTCATTTCTTCAAGAGAACCCTTTCTAGAGTTCAGGTGTTTATGATTTGCAGTGAAGGGACTACTACACGGAGCATTAGAAGTGAAGGACTAGTCTACAAAGGTTCTATTCCTCATTCACTTAAATGTAAAGTTGTTTATATATGTTTTCGTCGGATTTTCTAATAAAGATTCTAGGGTTAGGGTTAGCTAGAACGGCAAATTTTTGAAATCGGCATGGACGATACCTCCCGAAACTTTACTGCCATGCTAGGAAACCCTGCTTTTCCACCATGCCTCGAGCTTTGGAAACTAGCCGCGGGGAGAGCCATAAGCACGCTCGGGAACCGGAGCCCCGGACGAGGGAGGTGGTGGATAAGGCCGACTCCTCTGAGGTCCCCCTCAAGAGGTACAAGAGGATGGTATCTCGATCTTCGTCCTCTCCGATCTTCGTGTAGGAGGGGGATGTTTGTTTCGAGGTGCCTTTAGGGCTTTCTGTTGCCGATAACTTGCATTCGGAGATGGAACGATCGACCGGGGGCAAAATTCCCCGGGGGACCCTCAAGGCCCAAGTTGCCGCCATTGCTCAGGAGGCTGTACAGGTCAGTATCTGCTTTCCGTTGAGGTTTTCGTCAAGCATTTTTTCCTCGGATCGGATGCCTTTTAACCCCTTCTCTTACTTTCCTCAGGTCCTCCAGCACTGCGCCCTCATCGCCAACATGGAGCACAAGGAGATTGCCCCGGCATGCAGAAGGCGGGGGAGTCGTCCTTGCGGGAGGAGGATCTGCGGCTGGATCTGCAGCAGGCGAAGGAGCGGATCGTCGCCCTCGAAACTCGGGTGGCCTCCGAGGAGGTGATGAACTGCAAATGCAAGGAGTCCATCCGCCTTCTGAAGGAATCCAACAAGGCCGTCTAGGCTAAGTTGGAGGAGGCTAAGGTGCTAAACACCACGATGAAGAAGTCGAGGGACACCTGTAAGAGGGAAACCGAGGCGACGAAGGAGGCGATGAAGATCGCCTTTCTCCGGGCTGCAAAGTCGGTGGAGAGGTACAAGACGTCGGAACAGTTCTACGCCGACCTTGCCGACGCTTTGGCCATTGTTTGGCACCAGGCCCTCGACGCTGTCAAGGCGTTGATGTCGGGGTTTTCCTATGGCGAGCTTCGGCTCGAGTACCCCCTCTCCGAGGATGAGCCGCAGAGGGAGGCCGTCGGGAGTGCCGCCGGGGGAGAGGCCACCGGTGGGAGTGCTGGAGATAAGGCTCCCGGTGGGAGCGCCGACCCAAAGGCAGTCACCACGGCTCCCAGCGCTGAAGCTCCTGGTGGGAGCGCCGACCCTAAAGTCGTCACCCCGGCTCCCGACGCCGGCCCAGAGCAGGTCGTGATCCTCTCCGGTCCTAAGGCCTGAGCCTTCCCGCCTTTTTCTTTTTTCTCTTTTTTTGAATTTTGTAAGCCTTCGAGCAATTTTTGTAAGGCTGAGGAGCCCATAGTACCTTGTAAGACTTTAAGATCGTGAATGAAGCTGTTTTTAATTTTTCTTCGTGGCAATGTTTTCTTGTGCTCGTTAACGTGAGCTTGTCAGTGTTTTCCTTATCCCAAGAGTCAAGCCGTAGGTCGATGACCGTTCTCTTTGATGTCGATCGCCCATCGAGTGTAAGCCAGTTAATCGCTAAGTGCAGGAAGGTCGGTCCCCTCCCGCCCCCGGAGTCGAGGTGGCGATCGTTTGCGTAGAATACATCGAGAGATTCTTCTGTGTAGGTAGGCCGAGATTTGCCCACCCCTTTGAGTCGGACCGGTGACCACTTCTCTTTGCGTAGGTTAAACAATAGCCAACTTAGAATTGGTCGGCGTTTGCCGAGTGTTGAAGTTGCTCGGTGGCCTCTGGATGAGGGCTTTGATCCTTAACGTCGGTGGGTAGAAGACTACCACCCAGGGAAAAACCGAGCAGGGAAGCTGCTCGGTGACCTTTTGATGAGGGCTTCGATCCTTAGCGTAGATGGGTAGGAAGTTACCCGTTAAGGATTGACCGAGTAGGGAAGCTGCTCGGTGGCCTCTTGATGATGGCTTCGATCCTTAGCGTGGATAGGTAGGAGCTACCCACCAGGGATCGACCGAGCAGGGAAGTTGCTCGGTGGCCTCTTGGCGAGGGCTTTCGATCCTTGGCATGGATGGGTAGGAGCTACCCACCAGGGATCGACCGAGTAGGGAAGCTGCTCGGTGGCTTCTTAATGAGGGCTTCGATCCTTAGCACAGATGGGTAGGAAGTTACCTGCTAAGGATTGACCGGGCAGGGAAGCAGCTTGGTGGCCTCTTGGTGAGGGCTTCGATCATTGGCATTGGTGGGTAGAAGACTAGGAGCCAGGGACAGACCGAGCAGGGAAGCTGCTTGGTGGCCTCTTGGTAAGGGCTTTCGATCCTTGGCGTGGATGGGTAGGAGCTACCTACCAGAGATTGACCGAGTAGGGAAGCTGCTCGGTGGCCTCTTGGCGAGGGCTTTCGATCTTTGGCATGGATGGGTAGGTGCTACCCGCCAGGGATCGACCGAGCAGGGAAGCTGCTAAGCGAGTAGTCTGCTGTTGGTAAGCGGCGGCTTTGATTTGTTCCCGGTCCCGCTTCTCTAGTAAGATGTCAAAGTTAGTCCGGAGCGCCGAGGTTTTTACTTCGTCATCGAAATGCTCGACTCTGTAACTGGGCAGTCCAATCTCAGCTGGGACTATCACCTCGGTGCCGTAGCAGAGACTGAAGGGGGTCTCTCCACTGGGAGTCTTCTTCGATGTACGTAGGGCCCATAAAACCCGGGGTAGTTCCTCGTCCTAACTGCCTTGTCTTCCTTCCAAACGAGTCCGAAGACCTCGGATGACATCTCGGTTAGCGATCTCATCCTGCCCGTTGCATTGAGGGTGCGCTACTACGGCAAACTTCATTAGTAAGTGGTACTCGTTGCAGAGTCCTTTAACTTTGTCGTTTTTGAAATTTGTCTTGTGGTCGGTAACAATACACCTCGAGATCCCGAACCGGGATATTACATTGTTCTGTAGGAATTTGATGGTCATGGTGGCGTCCGGTTTTCTGATGGGTACGACCTCGATCCACTTCGTAAAATAGTCTACCACGACGAGGATGTACTTATGCCCGCCCGTGCCAGTTGGGAGTTGGTCTACCATGTCCATTCTCCGCTGGGCAAATGGCCAGGGGGAGGTCAGGGCCCTTAGCTCGGTAGCCGGAAGATGGGGTATGCTGCCATGGAGTTGACAGCTTTTGCATCTTCTGACGAGCTTCTGAGTGTCTTGATGAATCGTTGGCCAATAGTATCCTTGGAGTAGCGTTTTCTGGATTAAGGTGCGGGCTCCTTGATGTGCTCCACCGACCTCTTCGTGAATCTCAAGCAGGACGTAGTCGACTTCGTGGGGGTCGACGCACCGAAGCAGAGGTTGCGTGAAGGACTTCTTTTAGAGGTTTCCATTGCTCCAGACGAAATGGCGGGCTTTGGCTTGAAGGCGACGTGCTTCCCCTCGATTTTCTAGGAGAGTACCTTCCTTCAGGAACTCTACGAGGGGCTTCCTCCAATCCCGGCCTTCCTCGTGAGTAGTGTATATTTGAAGTGTTGCCTCTATGTCTTCTACGCTGGGCCGTGGCAAGACTTCGAAAAGGATATTCCTTTTATTGTTAGCCGTATGGGAGGAGGCTAGCTTGCTCAGGGTATCGGCCTGGGTGTTTAGATGCCAAGGAATCTGCTCGACTTGAACTTCGTCGAAGTTTTTTCGTAGTCTCTTTACCTCGGCTAAATATTTCACCATTAGCGGCACCCGGGTCTCGAAACAGCCGGTCACTTGGCCTACGACTAGGGTGGAGTCGCTGCGAATTCGGATCATCTTCGGCCCTATTCCAGAGGCGATTCGTAGTCCAGCTAGCAAGGCCTTATACTCCGCAGCGTTGTTTGAAGCTTTGAACCCAAGCTTCAAAGAGTACTCCATTTCTGCCTCGTTCAGGCCTCGAATGATAAGGCCGGCACCGCTCCCATCCTCTGTAGAGGATCCATCGACGTAATGGACCCAATCGGGGACGGAGTCGGGTCTCTCCTCGATCGAGGGTTGAGACCCAGGGACTGGAGCCGACACTGCCTCCTTGTTGGGGATAGTATATTTGACAACGAAGTCTGCCAGGACTTTTGCTTTGATAGCTTGCCTTGGGTGTTATTTGATATCGAATTGAGATAACTCCCACCTCCATTTTTCCAGACGACCAGATGACTCGGGTGAGGCGAGAATATCTCCTAGGGGACGCTCGGTGAGGACGAGGATGTTGTGTGCCTGGAAGTAGTGCCGTAGCTTCTTTGAGGCCACGATAAGCGCCAAGACAATCTTGTCTATGGTCGGGTACCTTGTTTCCATGTCATTAAAGACGTGACTCACGTAGTAGACCGGCTTTTGTACTCTTTCGACTTCTCGGACGAGCACTGAGCCGGCAGCCTGATCGGACACCGATAGATACAGTGATAGCTCGTCTCCTTCAATTGGTCGGGTGAAGAGTGGGGGAGTTTTCAGGTGCACTTTCAATTGCTCGAAAGCGATCTGACACTCTTCCGACCATTCGAATCTTGGGATCTTTCTCAGGGCTTTGAAGAATGGGAGGCACTTTTCTCTGGACCTCGACATGAAGCGACTTAGAGCAGCCACTCTCCCCGTGATTCGCTTGATCTCGACATTGCTCTTTGGCACGACCATGTTGAGGATGGCGCTGATTGTCTCCGGGTTAGCTTCGATTCCTCGGTGGGTGACCATGAACCCGAGGAATTTTCCACTAGTGACCCCGAACGTGCACTTGGCGGGATTCAGCTTCATTTTGTACTTGCGGAGGATGTCAAAAGTCTCGCCAAGATTGGCGTGCTCGTCCGAAGAGGTCGACTTGACGAGCATGTTGTCGACGTAAACCTCCATGTTCCTCCCGATCTGTGGTTTGAACATCCTGTTGACCAGGCGCTCGTATGTAGCTCCGGCGTTTTTTAGGCCGAAGGGCATCACTTTGTAGCAGTATACCCCCGGTCCATTGTGAAGGCGGTAAGCTCTTCATCTGTCGGGTTCATACGGATTTGGTTGTAGCCGGAGAAAGCATCCATGAAGCTAAGCAATTCGTAGCCTGCCGAGCTGTCGGTGAGCTGATCTATCTGAGGGAGGGGATAGTTGTCTTTTGTGCAGGCCTTATTGAGATTTGTGAAGTCGGCGCACATGCGCCACTTCCCGCTTGCTTTTTTCACCATAACCACATTCGCTAGCCATTCCAAGTAAGCCATATTCCGAATGAAGTTGGTTGCAAGGAACCTATCGACTTCTTCCTCGATCGCCTTCTTTTTGATAGGGGTGAAGCTTCATTTCTTTTGCCTGATGGGTCAAGCGTCGGGTCGACCCCAAGCTTACGCGAGATTACCTTGGGGTCGATCCCGGGCATGTCGGCAGGCGCCCAAGCGAACACGTCCGAGTTTCCTTGGAGAAAGTGGATCAAGTCTTCGCGCGGGGCTCCCGCTAAGAGTGACCCGATCTGGACAGTTCGTTCATTGTCCCCCTCGATAAGAGGGACCTCCGTTAGCGCCTCCACCAAGGCCCCTCGGATTTCTTTTTGTTCGTCACGAGTATCTAAGGACCCCTGAAAATCACCCGTGCTTTCAAGTTCGTCGCTTCGCTCATCAGAGGTGGATGTCGCTGTGAAGCAAATCATTGCGGTTTGCTGGTTCCCATAGGTCCAGCCTATTCCCCTTGTTTCAGTAGAAACTTGATCGTGAGGTGGTAGGTTGAGATTTAGGCCCAAAGGGAGTTTAGCGTCGGGCGTCCTAGAAGGATATTGTAGGATGAGGGAATCCTAGCGATGATGAAATCCACTGGTACGGTTCTCATACGGCCCGCCTCCCCAATGTTAAGGAGGAGGGTAACCACTTCCTTTGCCGGGATAGAGTGGTTAGTAAATCTCGACAAAATGTGGGCGGTTGGCCTCAGGTCTGATGGGCCGAGCCCCATACGTAGGAAGCAGTCATAGAAAAGGATGTCCGCCGAGCTTCCCGAGTCGACCGGTATCCTTTGAACCTCATAACGGTGGACCCGTGCTGTAATCACGAGGGGGTCATTGTGAGGCAATGATATTCCGTGGAGGTCTTCGTCGGTGAAGGTGATGGGCAAGGCTACTTTGTTTTTCTTCCGGGGCCGGTCGCTAGTCCCCTCGACCGACAGGAGGCGGCGAATCTTGCTGGCTCCAGGCACACCCCCCGAGGATACGACTATGATTTTTCCAATCGTCAATTCGCTGGGAGGGGATGGTTCTCTTGCTCCCGGTCGGCCTGTCGCTTTTCCCACAGGTACTTTGCCAGGTGCCCCGAGTGAATCAACTTCTCGATGTAGTAGCGGAGTTGTTTACAGTTCTCAGTAGGGTGTCCCTGTAACCTATGGAAGGCGCGGTACGGGCCTCGAGTCCGTTTGGCCGCTCTATTAGTGACCTGAGGAAGCTTGAAGAATCGCTCGCCCTTCGCCTCCTCCAACAGCTTAGTCTGAGAGACGTTGAGCGAAGTATACTCCTGGAACTTTAGGGAGTATGGCTTTGGCCGGTCAACCTTCTTCTTCTCTTCTCTGCCCCTCTTCTATAGGTCGACCTGGTCGGCCCGGGGTAGGTTGGAGTTTACTTCGGACTCGAGCTGGATTTCCCGCTCGGTCCAAGCTTTTACCTCGGCCATGGGCCTAGGTTATGCCAATGCAAAGGAGCAGAGCCATTCCTTGTGCCTAAGACCTGATCTCAGAGCGATGATTACAGTCTCGTCCCTATTCTCGGGAACCTCAAGAAGAGCGTTGTAGAAGCGAGTGACGTATACTTTGAAGGATTCCTTGTCCCCGCTCTTTATAGTGAAGAAGTAATCGACGGTCCACTTCTTCCATCTGTTCCCGACGAAATGTCCGAGGAACTGGGCAACCAGCTCATCAAAGGTAGAGATAGAGCATGGCGTGAGTCCTCGGAACCAATCTCATCCAGCCCGAATGAGAGTAGCGGGGAACGCTCGGCATTGGGCAGCGTCGGAGTTGTCCTAAAAGCTCATGCCCGCCGTAAATGCGTCCAGATGGTCTTTCGGATTGGACTTCCCGTCAAAGAGGGCCACTTTTGGAAGCTTGTTTCTGGATGAGATGCGGACAACGAGCAGTTCTTCGGTGAAGGGCTTGGTAAGTGAGGCGGCGACATACCTGGCCCCCTCGCTTGCAGGACGACCCTCCCGATATATACCCTCGATTTTCTTTTCGAGGGCATTGAGACGGTCATGGTACCCCGAGGATTCGGCGTATTCGGAGTTATGGGCCCTCTCGTTAGCGGCCTGCGTCTGGCCGCGGCTCCGGTTCCTTTCTATTAGGTTCCTCAGGTCCCCTGGCGAAGTCGTTCTTGAGTTATCGCGGTGAGTGCCGCCCGTGCGACCCCGTCGAGGGAGAGGGTGCCGGCCATACCTGGGAGCAAGCGAGCTGACTAACACCTCCTCTGGAGGGACGGGAGCGCGGTGGCCTTCAGGGCGGGGAGCTCTTTCATGAGACCTCGGTGTGGAGCTGTGAGGCGCCCAACGGTCATTGAATTGGTTGCCGCGGGGGGTCTGCGGCCGCCGGAGATAGAAAGACGCTATTCAGTGGTGCCAGCATGGACGGTATCATCTCCTCCTCTGCGGTGGTCGTGATCCCGGGAAGAGAGAACGGCGACCTGGGGGGATTGTCCCGCTGTTTGGACGCGGACGAGGGCATCCACTATGGATGCGAGCCTGTCGATCCGTGCAGAGAGGGGGTGAATGGCGTTAGGGGGAGGAGTGGATCCGTCCGCGCCTCCGTTGTGGGGAGGGTGGCAGCTGGTGCCTGGATCGTCGCGGTGATCACTCGACATGAGTTCGAGATCGGAAGATCAACTTTCGATGAGTGGAATTTTCGGATTCCCACAGACGGCGCCAACTGATGGAGGTCACGATCTCCTTCAGATGTTGTCCTCCGTCGATCTGTCGCGAGTGTTGATGGACGGCTGAGATTGATGTTGGGGATCGTCTCCCTGAGCGTGTTGATCTCAGTGGGCTTGATGTGGAATGAAGCCGAGCTACCTGCAAAGAAGTCCCGGGGTGTTATACCACCGTGGACCCTCCGACGATCAAGTTAGCCGAGGTATTTGGGCAGAGAAGCGGCTTATTGGAATAAAATTGCGTTACCTGAGTCGTTTGAGAGAGGGGTTTATATAGCGGTCGCCATGGGCTAGCTGGTGCGAGATCTTCGCCAGTCGTTACGCCCCTGGTGTTACGCCCGCGAGAATGGCGGGATCCCCCATTAATGATAAGATACGCTCGTTAATGGGGGGATGCGACGGCGTGGAACGTGGGATTATGGGGCGGCGGATATCTCGCGTCTGGCGAGATCCGCGGAGCCGCGGCGGAGGCACCTGTGATCTGCGTTCTAGGTCGCTCGATAGGACCGGAGAGGCCTAGCTCGATGAGAGGCCTAAAAGAGGGCGGGAGGCCGAGCTTGTAACAACCCTAAATTTCCTGTACAACTTTCTATAGAATTTTTTTTCTAAATTTAAAGAAAGGGGTACTTTTGCCTAAGCACAAGTTAAATATTTGTTTTGCAAATTAACTAAAAGAAGGAGCTTGTAGCTCATTGGTAAGGCCTTGCACTGCTGAACCAAGCCACCAGAGTTCAAATCCCATCACCCACATTATTTTTAATATTGTTTTATTTTGAATTTTTAGAATACCAAGGGTCTACACGTGCATATCTCACAAAAACCCTACTACCCTAGAAAACTTAACTGTGCCAGAAGGATCACCAACCGACAGGGCACCCTCTGACCACCGGACTCGGCCCGGATCGGCCAACTCGGCCGGCGGACCGACCGACTCGGGCCGCCGCAGCCGGCCGGAGTAGCCGATTCTGGTGAGTCACCAACAGGAGAAGTGTGTCTTTTAGGATTCTCTGTACACCCGCACACTTTAAATACCTTGACCAGTAACAGAGCCTTCTTTAAACCTCAATTACTCTATTTTATTACATTTTTTTCAATTAAACCTTTCACCTATCCTAACCCTAACCTTACCCTATAAATACAAACCCTAAACACACCCCCATCACTCTAAAATTCTGATCAAAACTCTCAAGAAATTCCTAGAAGCTTAGTGTACTTTTGAATTAGCGAAGGGCGAAGCTCCAACGATTTTTCCGACGACAACTCTAGAAGTTCTCGATGACGAAACGACGCACCGGTGCCTCCTCCCGTTTCCTCTTCCTCATCCTTAACTTCGAAACCCGTAAGTCCCATATCCCTCTCTCCTTTGCTACTCTAAAAACATCTTTCAATAAAACCCGACGGAATCGGAGTCAAATCGATTTTCGATTAGGTTTTTTATCTAAAAATCCCACTTTTATTAAATACAACCTAATTAAACCATTACATATTGATTATTAATCATTAACAAACATGTTGAACAAGTTTCATGACAATCTATATCATTTTGTAACTTTTATTGCTCTTTTTCAGTAAAATACCATGTAGTTTCATTTTGACATTAAATCATCACAATCTTGCTATACCTTGAAGTTAGACCACGAGGTAATGACCTACCTCCTCACAACACTCATATGAAATATAGCACAATACTTTTTGGAAATATAGAATACGGGAAACGAACCTTTACATATAAATACCCTTTACTAATAAAACAATTTTTACAAGATTTAGTATTTTTAAACAAATCTTTGCAAAGCGCCGCTACAACCCATTTTGGGGAACCCGACTGGGATGGTGCAGATTATCGCACATCCCTGGGCTCAGTAGTGTGAGATGCAGACCTCTGCAAAGAGCATTCGGTCTCGAAAGATTTAAAATACGAAAATCTTAAGAAAATGAGATTTCTAGAATTATAATATATATTAAAATTTATTTTTATAAATATATATATATATGTAATATCAAAATATCTATTTTTTTATAATATAAATATTCCAACTTTTCCAAATCAAAGAATCACTTACATTAAAATACCATGAATTTCATACAAGTTCAATATTACAATTAAATACCATGTATTATAAAAATAGGTTATTTTCACTAGAAATATCACAAATATAAAATCTATATCTATGATAACTCTAAAGACGATAATTAAATACTTGGGGTGTATTTTGAAAATTATACAAATGTATTTTTACATAAAACCCGCTCAAGTTCTATAAATTACTC
The DNA here is from genome assembly GCA_030015575.1 of Agapanthus africanus. Classification (NCBI taxonomy): domain Eukaryota; kingdom Viridiplantae; phylum Streptophyta; class Magnoliopsida; order Asparagales; family Amaryllidaceae; genus Agapanthus; species Agapanthus africanus. The sequence goes on along the minus strand of JASDDO010000019.1, from coordinate 772,280,186 downwards.
TAAGGACCCTAGTAAATATAGGTTTAAGCGGGACCAATCTCTTGAGCCTCAGGGAGCCGGAGAAGTGGGTGCTTACCTATTTAAGGTAGACAACTTAAAAACGGTGTTATCAACACGGTAATCGTTTTTGAAAAAGACACAAATCCTGTCGCCCATGTGCACCGGTTACCGATAACATCAAAACAATCAGGACTTCAATTTCTTTTCTAATTGTTCTGACTCAGACTGAGTCTCTTCTTAATAATCTGACTTGAATATGATTCAAGTACAATCTACAATATTACAATTCAATATGAATCCGTGAATCCATATATTCAATTTATCAATTTATACAACTTGACTGAACCGAACAATGGATATACTTCCATTTACATGATTCTCCAGTTACATCCATTTACATGATTCTCCCGTACATCCATTTTACTGATATCATGGTTTCGGCAAGTCATCCAATTATACAATCTATATTACAAGACAATTACAAGTTGCAATACAATACAAACAATACAATCAAGATATCGTGGGCTTTAAGGGGTAGATTGGTACGGAAGGTGTTAGAAGTGGCATGAAACTGCAACCATAAGACACCTAACCTATATTCCGTTGCTGTTGTACCATGGCATAACGGTTCCTTGAGTTCCTGATACCTTAGTCTCCGGGGCAAGTGAGACTCCTCTCGTATACACTGGCATCATTCTGTACCAAGCTACAAACAACACGTTAACACTAAATACAACAATATAACAATATAATACAACTGTAAAAGCCACTCTCTCTCTCTCACTCTCTGTCTATTCTATTTCTCTCTTATCTTTGGGACTTACCGAGCGATTGTTCGCTGACGACATTCCTTCTCTTTCTTCTTTGGAATATTGTCAGGTGATCTAGACACTCAGGAGATCGAGCCTACTAGTGAGGACTTGGACCAGCTTGCCTACGACACAGAGCTCTAGCTTCATTGTACACATTTTTATTTCAGTACTTTCCATTTCTGTTATGCCACTATTTAAGCATTGCTTTCATTCAGTTGTATTTACTTTTCCATGCATTGTACAAAAGAATGTTAATAAATAAAGTTGCTGTTCAGTTATACCTACTGTCTTTGTCTCTTGTGCATTTATATTTATATTGCTTAGATACGCTTAGCGTATTTACTTCAGAGTAAATACGTAGCGGCCTCGTCGCGTCCTCTGCCCGTATACCGGGAAGCGGGGCATGAATGGTTTTTTTGGCGGCCCATGCAGGTCAGAGCTGTATGAAATCCTATCATGCAGTTCTATTCTGCGTGAACAACCTAAGCAATATAACACAAGAACCAGCAACTAAAACATTCTTTACAATTCATATTCCTTGAATCTTATCATTCATATACTTTGAATCTGTCCTAACCTAAATTTTTCTTCAAGGTTATGGATTCCCCAAACAACACCAGCACCAACTTCAACAATACACCTCCACCACTACCATTCACACCTGCCGTCCCTGCTTCGCTCAACGAGCAAACGGTTCTTCTTGAGGCAATCCGCAGCCTCCTCGAGGGACAGCAGCAGCAGACTGCTCTTTTAATGAACTGTCCCGAGGAAAAAGCACCTGGGGTGAAGCAATTCAAGGCTTTGCACCCCAAATAGTTTACAGGAAAAGAGAGCCCACTGGAAGCTGAGGAATGGGCTCAGAGTATCAAAAATGATCTGGCAGCGGCACAAGTACCAGAGATAGCTTGGGTTCGTGTGGCAAAATTACAGCTCACGGACAATGCACGGGTCTGGTGGAAGGTGGAAGAAAGCCGTCTTGACCAACCTATCGGATGGAAGACTTTCCGAAACATGTTCGATGCAAAGTACTTCCCTGAGACTGCCAGGTTCGACATGGAACAGTTGTTCATTCATCTGTAACAAGGTTCGATTTGGACCAAGTCAGTAGATGAGTATGACGCTGAGTTCACCATACTCAGTCGGTAAGATATGTCTCAATGTTCGATTTTATATCACATATAACATGGTTGCGGCCCATCTCATACCGATTGCTGAGATCAGGGCTAAAAAATTTCAGCAAGGGTTGGATCCGGAAATCCAAGTTGCTCTAACTACAGGGGATTTCCCAACCCATGATTTGGCTTTGAAGGCTGACCGAAATTATGAGGCAGTAGTAAAGAGGAAGGGCAGACCTCAATCTGCCGGTTTGAAACGCCCTGCCACTCAAATGGCAGGAGGAGCCTCTTCCAGGCCATCGTTCGAACCCAGGAGAACTGAATAACCCAATAACCAGCCAAGGCCACATTTCTGTTTTCATTGCAAGAGAGATGGACATTTGATAAAGGACTGTAGGCGCGCAAAAGGCCTGTGCCTTGTTTGTGGCGCGTCCAATCACAGAATTGAGACCTGTCCATATAGATACAACTCAGCTCACACATACACCAACTACTCGCAGCGGCCAGCTATCCAGGCTCCTGCAACTCATCCTGCACTCCCAGCACCACCTCCACATGGATTTCCTGCACAGCCAAATCGCCAATTCCATCAGGCACTGAGGAACATGCCTCGAGGATAGAGGAATGTGCCTCCAGTTAGGAGGAACGTGCAACGGCAACAGGCTTACACCTTAGCAGTCGCAGAAGCCAAGACAGTTGACCAAGGTAACACCAGTAAGTCTCTTTCTTAATTTTAAAACCTTTGTATCACTTTGTTATCGGTACATCAGTCACCAAATTTTCCTTGAATCCGTTACACTTTCCTTTTACAAATTTCGAGAACGAAATTTTTATAAGGAGGGTAGAATGTAACAATCCTAAATTTCCTGTACAACTTTCTGTAGAATTTTTTTTTTCTAAATTTAAAGAAAAATGTACTTTTGCCTAAGCATAAGTTAAATATTTATTTTGCTAATTAATTATAAGAAGGAGCTTGTAGCTCATTGGTAAGACCTTGCACTGCTGAACCAAACCACCAGAGTTCAAATCCCATCACCCACATTATTTTTAATATTGTATTATTTTGAATTTTTAGAATACCAAGGGTCTACACGTGAATATCTCACAAAAACCCCACTACCCTAGAAAACTTAACTGTGCCAGAAGGATCACCAACCAATGGGGCACCCTCTGACCACCGGACTCGGCCCGGATCGGCCGACTCGGGCCGCCGCCGCCGGCCGGAGTAGCCGATTCCGGCGAGTCACCAACAGGAGAAGTGTGTCTTTTGGGATTCTCTGTACACCTGCACACTTTAAATACCTAGACTAGTAACAGAGCCTTCTTAAAACCTCAATTACTCTATTTTATTACATTTTTTTCCAATTAAACCTTTCACCTACCCTAACCCTGGCCTTACTCTATAAATACAACCCCTAAACACACCCCCATCACTCCAAAATTCTGATCAAAACTCTCAAGAAATTCCTAGAAGCTTAGTGTACTTTTGAACTAGCGAAGGGCGAAGCTCCGGCGATTTTTCCGATGATAACTCTAGGTGTTCCTGGCGACGAAACAACGCACCGGTGTCTCCTCCCATTTTCTTTTCCTCATCCCTAACTTCGAAACCCGTAAGTCCCACCTCTCTCTCTCTCCTTTGCTACTCTAAAAATATCTTTTAATAAAACCCGACGGAATCAGAGTTAAATCGATTTCCGATTCGGTTTCTTTCTAAAAATCCCACTTTTTTTAAACAAAACCCTATTAAACTATTACATGTTGACTATTAATCATTAACAAATATGTTGAACAAGTTTCATAATAATCTATATTATTTTGTAACTTTTATCGCTCTTTTTCAGTAAAATACCATGTAGTTTTATTTTGACATTAAATCATCACAACCTTGCTATACCTTTAAGTTAGACCATGAAGTAATGACCTATCTCCTCACAACACTCATATGAAACATAGCACAATACTTTTTGGGAACATAGAATACGGGAAACAAACCTTTACATATAAATACCCTTTACTAATAAAACCATTTTTACAAGATTTAGTATTTTTAAACAAATCTTTGCAAAGCGCCGCTACAACCCATTTTGGGGAACCCGACTGGGATGGTGTGGATTATCGCACGTTCCTGGGTTTAGTAGTGCGAGATGCAGACCTCCGCAAGGAGCATTCGGTCTCGAAAAATTTAAAATACGAAAATCTTAAGAAAATGAGATTTTTAAAATTATAATATATATTAAAATTTATTTTTATAAATATATATATATATATATATATATATATATATATATATATATATATATGTAATATCAAAATATCTATTTTTTTATAATATAAATATTCCAACTTTTCCAAATCAAAGAATCACTTACATTAAAATACCATGAATTCCATACAAGTTCAATGTTACAATTAAACACCATGTATTATAAAATTAGGTTATTTTCACTAGAAATATCACAAATATTAAATCTACATCTATGATAACTCTAAAGACGATAATTAAATACTTGGGGTGTATTTTGAAAATTATACAAATGTATTTTTACATAAAATCCGCTCAAGTTCTATAAATTACCCTAAGGACCCTAATAAATATAGGTTTAAGCGGGACCAATCTCTTGAGCCTCAGAGAGCCGGAGAAGTGGGTGCTTGCCTATTTAAGGTAGACAACTTAACAACGGTGTTATCAACACGGTAATCGTCTTTGAAAAAGACACAAATTCTGCCGCCCATGTGCAGCGGTTACCGATAATATCAAAACAATCAGGACTTCAATTTCTTTTCTAATTATTCCGACTCAGACTGAGTCTCTTCTTAATAATCTGACTTGAATATGATTCAAGTACAATCTACAATATTACAATTCAACATGAATCCGTGAATCCATATATTCAATTTATCAATCTATACAGCTTGACTGAACCGAACCATGGATATACTTCCATTTACATGATTCTCCAGTTACATCCATTTACATGATTCTCCCGTACATCTATTTTACTGATATTATTGTTTCGGCAACTCATCCAATTATACAATCTATATTACAAGACAATTACAAGTTGCAATGCAATACAAACAATACAATCAAGACGTCATGGGGTTTAAGGGGTAGATTGGTACGGAAGGTGTTAGAAGTGGCACGAGACTGCAACCATAAGACACTTAACCTATATTCCGTTACTGTTGTACCATGGCATAATGGTTCCTTGAGTTCCTGATAGCTTAGTCTCCGGGGCAAGTGAGACTCCTCTCGTATACACTGGCATGCTTCTGTGCCAAGCTACAAATAACAGTGTTAATACTAAATACAACAATATAACAATATAATACAATTGAAAAAGCTACTCTCTCTCTCTCTTACTCTCTGTCTATTTTATTTCTCACTTTTCTTTGGAACTTATCGAGCGATTGTTCGCTGACGACATTCCTTCTCTTTCTTTTTTGGAATGTTGTCAGGTGATCTAGACACTCAGGAGATCGAGCCACTAGTGAAGACTTGGACCAGCTTTCCTACGACCCAGAGCTCTAGCTTTATTGTACACATTTTCATTTCAGTACTTTTCATTTCTGTTATGCCACTGTTTAGGCATTGCTTTCATTCAGTTGTATTTACTTTTCCATGCATTGTACAAAAGAATGTTAATAAATAAAGTTGCTGTTCAGTTATACCTACTGTCTTTGTCTCTTGTGCATTTATATTTATATTGCTTAGATACACTTAGCGTATTTACTTCAGAGTAAATACGTAGCGGCCTCGTCGCGTTCTCTGCCCGTATACCGATAAGTGGTGCGTGACAGAGCTAGTTCGATTCTTTGATAGCTTGGAGGCAAAGGGCCGAAGAGCTCGGCGTGTAGGAGGGCTCGAAGGCGAGCCAATGGTTATTTACATGGCGAGCACAGGAATGTTCAGGGAATTCTCGGAGGTCGGTCCAGACAGTGAGACGATAGCTCGGGGGGACACCTCCAATGTGTGGTTCTTGTCCTGTTTCCGTGTGCCTCGGGATACGTCATCTGCCACGTGTCATGATCTGGGCAGTTCTCACTTATGAGCATCATCACTATATATATCCACTTAAAATTCATATATCTTTGTTGGGTTAGGCTTTGGAGTTGTTCAAACTCTAAAACATTTCCTTTTCTTGAGTGGATGTTTTGGATTCATGTTTTGTAATTCAGTAAAAATCGCTTGGATTAAATTTTAGACAACTTTGATTATCTCGACTTCGAAACTAAATATACTTTGGTTATCTAAACTCCAAATGAACGCCAAACCGCGCATAACTTTTTTCTTATAAAAAAAAACATACATTTAAATTTAGATTACGTTGTGAAAACCTTATCTTAGCTCAAAAAATAAAGCAGGCCCTAACAGTCGAACGAAATGTTCATTTCTGAAACGACTTATTAGCTAAAGATCTTGAAATAAATTGGGAGAAGAATAATCTTATTGGCTTAATTAGAGTAAAAGTTCATACAATATATATAGAGAGAGTTATAGATCACCTCTCTATCTCAATAAATCAAATAACTAACACAATAACCAATTATACTCATAACACATATATAATAACAAATTATATATTCACAACACTCCCTGCAAGCTGGGGCATAGATGTCAATCATGCCAAATTTGGATAGAAGACAAGCCAAAACCGGTTGAAGAAGAGCTTTGGTAAGAATATCAATTAGTTAAGTCGCAAAGGAAATATGCTGGAGTACAACCACCTTATCTATCACTTTGTCACGAACGAAGTGACAATCTATCTCTCTATATTTGGTCCGCTCATGAAAAACTGGATTCTCAGCAATGTGAATTGTTGTCTTGTTATCACAGAAGAGCGTAGTCAGAATAGAAAGAACTCCAAGATCTGTCAAAAGGGAGATAAGCCATACCAACTCAGCAACTGTATGTGTCATAGATCTATACTCAGCCTGTGCAGAAGAACGAGCAACTATATTTTGCTTCTAATATTTCTATGTAACCAAGTTTCCTCCCAAGAAAACACAACAGCCACTCGTGGAACGCTGATCATCAACGGATCCAGCAAAGTCAGCATCCGCAAAGGCTGTGAGGTACAACATAGATGATGATTTATAAAGAAGACCCCGTCCTAGAGAACCCTTAATGTATCTGAGAATATACTCAACTGCTTTAAGGTGGGAGGTCAAAGGATTCGAGGTCAGGCGTGGGAGCAGAGAAGGGGTCAAAGACGGACGAGGGTGCAGTGAAAGGATCGATGGTGAAGGAGTTGTGGCAGCCGAAGATTAGGTTTTTGTTTGCTTTCCCAATTATTCTCAAAGCTTTGATGCTATGAAATAAGTTGGAAGAAGAATAATCTTATTGGCTTAATAAAACTAAGAGTTCATACAATCTATATATAGAGAGTTATAAATCACCTTTCTATCTCAACAAATCAAATAATTAACTAACATAATAACCAATTATATTCATAGCTAATATATAATAATAAATAATATATTCATTGCTGATCTGATATCAAATAGTTTTTAATTTTAAACACTGATATTGGAATGGTCTGAATTAAAAATAATAAAGAAAGACCTTTAAAACCACAATTCATTGTTACAAAACTTCTTGAACAAAATAAAGCAATTTTGATGGGCTTCTATGCTAAATTGAAAACTTAGAAGAGTGGAGGACAGTTATTGTCAGGGCACCAGAAAAGCAACATCACTTTAGCTATTTTTCTCAGTGGGCCCCGCCCTCCTAACAAAACAGACCAGATTTACTTTTTACCCATTTGATTTTTCTTCGGGATGAAGTAACAGGGATGGACTAATATACATACAAAAGATCAAGCGAGGGTATCATTTTTCTCTTATTAAGCTTCTCCCAAATTTCTTCCTTGCATTAATGTTCTATCAATGGAAGCATGTAAAAATGATGGTTGGTTTTTATCAATGTTTTAAATGGCACGGGTCAGTATCGTGTCGGTTAAAAAATTTTGATATCAGATATCAAAGAAATTTCAGTGATATTTGCTTAATATCTGTTTTATAGTTTTGTATTATAAATGCCACTGATATAACTTATGTTTTTGAAAAAATATTATCATTATAACTTAATATAAATTGTTAGTTTTATTAAATAAATTAATTTCTCAATAGCTCAATAATAGAGCGGTCGCCTATTAAACGAATGAGCATAAATTCGCCTTTATCAACGAGAATCGCCTTGAGTTGAGAGGAAGAGGACGAGGTCATGCTTAAGTCGACGAGGGTGGCCTTCGCTGGGAAGTCGAGCTGCCTCTTTTTGAGGAATCAATTTGTGCCAAATAGGGGAGCTAATAACAAAATGGGTCTGATAAGTTATAATGGTTTATAACTTGAGACCCAAAGAAGATCCACAATAAAAGGTTTTCGCATGTAAACTGAAATTTCGCCCGATATCTCAAAATTTCGCCCGATATCTTAATATTTCGGCCACACAGAAATATCGGCTGATACGCATAAATTTCGGCTGATATATTCTCAATTTCGGAAAAAGAAATCGATTACTCACTAAAACTGAAATTTTATATATCGGATTTTGTCCGACATTTAAAGCATTGGTTTTTATACGGGTTATTATTTTTTTATTTGGAAATTGCAGTTCCCACTGAGATATTAATTATTTAATCTTTGAAATTTTAGCGGTTACCGTACAAAGGCGATTGTTGCAGTGAAATTTCGAACAGACTGTACGATAGCGACAAGTCTGAAGAGCGCGACGTCCCTGAGGTTGAGATAGAGCAGTTGAGGGACGACGAGGTCTATTATATTCATGGAACAACGAGCACAAATGAAGGCTCGAAAAGAATCCTTGGCGGCTAAGAACTCTGTAGCGATTCAGCAAATATCACCATTGCTGAAATATCAGGGGACGGGTTTCGTTCACCCTGTATTAGGCGTGGTGAGAGGAAGAATGCGGATTCCAGTTGTTCTTGTCAAGCTATTTGACAAGAAAATCATGAATTATGTACTAAGCATCAAGGATAGCTAGAATGTTCTAAAGAAAATGCAGCAAAGTCATCGAAGTTAAACACGACATGATACGCTGCTAAGAGAATTAATAACGTTTGTTAATCTAAAAAACATATGTTCTGTCATTGTCTTTGAATTTCCATAATTATTTATTGACACATTTTTCTTTTATTTTTAAGGGGATTTGCAGGCGGCTTAAAAGTTCAACGCTTTGGGACAGGAGTGGAGGAGAACTGGGTGTTCGTCACCATTCAAGCTGATGGCGTTCCCGTTGTGAGTTTCATAGATGTGAAATCTCAACGATGGGATGGCGAACAAATTTCGGAGGAGGATAAAGTTCAACTTAAGTATAAGATGCCTTATTCATCTCTTATCCATCAGCTATAATATATGAATTATTTTCTGTTTTTACCTTATTCCTATTTTTAGAATTGAACAAAATCCAAAAAAATGAGTGAAACATGTTGGCACATTGGTCAAGTCAATTATGGACTTAAGCCATTGAAGCCAATATGTGATAAACTACATGATTTGGTGAAGAATCTCTCTTGACTCGAAATTTTAGAAGGTAACAGATTTTTTTTGTAATTGAATAAGAGAGAATGAATCTCATGTGTCATTGGAAGGAATTTACTCCTATGGCGTCAAAAAATATCAACTGTCCATATGTTCTTTCGACGATTGACATTCACCATCTTCATTATCATCCTCTAAGATGTGGACATACAAAATTTCATATGATTCTGATAGTGCTCGATATTGGCGTCCAGATCATGACACGTGGCGGGTGACGTGTCCTGGAACTCAGAAGAAGGGGCCCGCAGGGGCCGACCAAGCCACCCTGTACCCGACCTGCAAGTGCAAGCTGGCCCTCCTCAGGGCCCTCTGCAGATTGGCCTCCTCGGTCCCGTGGCACGCGCTGAGCTGTCACAGGGCCAGGGCTCCTCGGCCTCCTCGCCCGTCCCGAGCTCTAGTCCGAGGCCGTTTTCCCCGGCCCTCTGACCGAGGTCGTCGCTCACAGGCGTAACCGCCGCTCCGTGAATCTCGCCATGTGCTGATTCTACGCCAGCGACATCCCACGTTCCACGCCATCAATCCCCATTAATGGGCGATCCGCTTTCTACGCGGGTGTGACGTCGGGGGGCGTAACTGCCGGCGAGATTCTCGCGCCCGCTGCTGTGTGCTCCACCGCTATATAAACCCCCATCACAGAGGGGTCAAGTAAGCCATTCTGTACTCTTTAAGCCGTTACTCTGCTCGGATCCCATCACTAACTTGATTGTCGGAGGGTCCTTGGTGGTACCAAACCATCCCGGGACTTCTTTATAGGTACTCGGCACCGAACTCCTCATATCATCTCTTCCACCAAAACCCATTGAGACCCACACGCAACGGAAGGTAACCACCTGAGTCCAACAGGAGATCAGCGGAAGACAACATCTGACGGAGACCCGAAAAGGACCTCCATCAGTTGGCGCCGTCTGTGGGAAAGATAACTCCATAAAATACAAAGTTGGCCTTCCTATCTCCACCCTCATGGTAAACGACCATCCTGGGGATCCCGGTACCAGCCGCCGCCTTCCACTCACCGAAAGCGGGGATGAACCTCCTCCCATGACCGTCATCAATGCCCTCGCAGGCCGGATAGATTGACTGCAATCCCTCGTGGAGGCCCTCGTCCGCATCCAAACGGCCGCGCCCGGGCCCCAGATCGCCGCTCCACCGCCTCCAGAAGGCTCTGTCCCTGTCTGGACATCCAACCACCAACAGGCTGCGTCCCCTGGCCGCCGGTCTCTCGAACCGGTGCTCCCTAAGGCCCGCTGGGCGCCCCAGGGCTCCACGCCGAGATCCGCCGCCAAAATGCCTCGCCTCGAGCCTCATCGTGCCCCTTATCCCCCTGAGGAGATGTCGGTCACCTCGCCTATCCACGGGCGTGGTCGACCCCACCACCATCAGCGGGGCCGCACAGAAGGGGTCCGTCCCGGCGGCTCAAGAGCTACCTCATCCCGGGACCTGAGGCACCTCCTCGAGAGAAACCGGGGCCGCTCCCAGACGCAGGTCACCCGCAGCGGGGGCCAGGGATCCCAAGGCGCCGATTCCTCGCGGTACCACGGTCGGCTCGATGCCCTCGAGAAGAAAATCGAGGGCTTTTGCCGAGAAGCTCACCTCTCGAGCGACGGAGCTAAGTACGCCTCCGACTCACTCACGAAGCCGTTCACCGAGGAACTGCTCGCCGTCCACATCTCCTCACGCAACAAGCCTCCAAAGGTCTCTCTGTTTGACGGGAAAACCGACCCGAAGGACCACTTGGACGCTTTCACCGCGGGGATGAGCTTTCAGGATCACTCCGACGCCGCCCAGTTCAGAGCTTTCCCGGCCACCCTTATCCGCGAAGGTCAGGACTGGTTCCAGGGGCTCGAGCCCCGCTCAATTGCGACCTTCGACGAGCTAGTTACTCAGTTCCTCAGCCATTTCGTGGGGAACCGTCGACAAAAGCGCACGGTCGATTACCTATTCACGGTTAAGAGCGGGGACAAGGAAACGTTCAAGGCCGACATTACCCGTTTCTACAACGCCCTCCTCGAGGTGCCCGAGCACCAGGACGAAACCATCATCACGGCGCTTAGATCCGGTCTGAGACACAAGGAATGGTTACGCTCCTTCGCGTTGGCGCAACCTAAGACCATGGCCGAGGTCAAGGCGTGGACCGGGCGCGAGGTTATGTTGGAGTCCGAGGTAAATACTAACCTCCCCCGGGCAAAACGGCCCGACCAGAAAAAGAGGGCTCGGGAGGAAAGGCCGGAGCGTCAGCAGCCCTACCACCCGAAGTTCCAGGAGTATACCCCACTCAACGTCTCCCTCGCAGTGTTGCTGGAAGAGGCCCAGAACGAGGGGTTCTTCAAGTTCCCTCTGATCCTGCGTCAGGCCGCAAAGCGAACCCGGGGCCCCTACTGCGCTTTCCACCGGGTACTGGGCCACGCCACGGAGGAATGCAAACAACTAAGGGACTACATCGAAGTGCTCATCCGATCTGGGCACCTCGCCGCCTACCTGAGGGACAAACGGCAGGCCGACCGCGAGCAGGAGCAACATCACCTTCCCGCCGGCCTGACCATCGGTCAGATCATGCTCGCCTCGACGGACGACCAGCCCGGAGCTCGGGGGGCGCCATGCCCCATGCCAGGAGCGGGGACCAATAGCCCTTCAGGGAGCTTGGCCCAGGCCTATAAAGTCATCTACTAGCCTGTACCTTTCTTTTAAAGCAATGTAAATTCTTCCTAGGATTCGTTGTTAATTTAATAAAAATCGGTGGAGCATTGCGAAAAGGAAAGGAAAACTTTGTTTATTCAAAAGGTATTATGGGCTCCTCAGCCATACATGCAAAATTTTTTTTTTTTACAACGGTGGGGGAAGGGGGTGTAGCGAGCACTGCTCGTGGTACTCGGCGAAAATCTCCGCCAACCGGGGCCGCGCAAGGTCCAACCGCTGTCCTCAGTTCCCCCCACGGGAATCGACCCCGAGCCTCAGCTCGTAGCATTCGCGGACGAGCGCCTCTGAACGGGCCGGCCGGTTCGCGGAGATTAAGCCGAAACGCCTCAAAGACCGCAGCTTGCCTACGGTCTCATCAAAAAGCAGCTTAGACAGGGGGTTGTAAAGCCCCGGCGATGCCCTCCAGATGGAGTACATCAGCAGCTGCAGCAGGGAGGAGCGTCTGGGGAGCAGCCGGCCAAAATGGTCCTCAATGCTCCCGTAGACCAGCTGCACCGTGTCCTCGGTGCAGTACGGGTAGTAAAGGTACGCATCTTCAAAGAGTACTATGTCGGGGATGGTAAACGGAAAGTCCTGCATTCTCGACGACCTGTTTACAAAGGAATGAAGGACCAGTACTCCTTCAGCCTTATATAGCCCACTGTGCAGCCCAACAGCCACCCTCTTTCACCCAGGGAGTCACCGCCACGCGGCAGCCATCGAGCCTTCTCTGGTGGAGTCCAAGCGACGCGCCCTTAGCGCTTCGCCTCCCCCCGCATTCAATGCGCTGACTACTGTTGGAGATAGTGCCCTCAGAGTCAATTATTGGATCACAGGCACGTGATTGCAATGATTGAGGGAGGACCTGTCCCAGTAGGACAGTCTTACTCGAGATGATAGTATGCTATCTGGTTTACCTTTATCATCGTGTACTGCTTTAGGTGACCTTACAGGTCGCTATTACACGTTGGTAGAGCCCCTAGGATTCTTGCTTGACCACCAGCAGTATGAGGGCGATTATATAAGTGGGAGCTGGAGGTCTATAAGCACATCCTTAAATGGTCCCTAGTCGTGGGAGTTTCGAGACAGGGCATCGATACTCCAGAGTAGACTAGTGTATACAGTCGAGACCCCGACGAGGGGCGGTGGCCGGTCTCACAAGCCATTGGTGTCAGTTAGATCACCTAAGATGTATACAGGTGCTCATTGGGTTATGAGTACACGGGACAGGACTCGCCGGGAACATGCTAGTTGGTCATATACCAGACGTCAGATGGCAGTTCCCTGGTGACATGTGTACATGTTAGTTCATCGACCTGAGGATCGTCATTTGTCTCGTGTGAGTTCCCACTGTACTTTGATTACTACCCTACCACGCTCAAAGGAGACGTGCAAACAGGTTTTAGTTGGGTACAGTCCCGAGCCACATGGAGGCAGTGAGCGTATCTTCAGGGGTTCGTCTCTCCCGGTATTGGGGGTGAGGTCGCGCTGTGTCTAGGAGAGCCATTACACAAAGCCCTCGGCCGAGGCAGGAGATTTACTGGTAGGTATTCCAGTAGTATCTCAGGGTGTTCTGGGCTACACTCCGACACGACTTGTACCGCTTTTGGGGGTCTGACTTTTACCAACCCCCTAGGCCCGCCATACGATGCTCATAGACGAACGGACCGGACTGTACGGATATTGTCACTGACAGGCTCAGTAGGGTGTCAGGCTGAGTTCGCTCACAGACATCCCTTTTGGTCAATACCTGGTAGCCCGTTACGTGTTGGCTTATACCTCTGACGTGCTAGTGGTTAAATCCACAACCAAGGTGTTGACGAGTCTTTAGAGTCCCCCACATTCAGTTACTCAAGCTTTCGGGAGAAAAGCTGTAGAGACCGTATGGAGATATGGCAAGGTCCGATCAGATACGTGCGGTATTGCACGGATCAGGATCAGACAGTTTGTACTAGAGGCCGTATGGATATATGGCAGGGTTCGATCAGATACGTGCGGTATTGCACGGATCAGGATCGAACGGATATTACTAGCCGGCTTTGGTTTAAGCCGGATCCTAGTATAGTACTGTGTAGATTTTGTCTCATTGCATTTGTATTTCGGTCGGAATACAAATGCGGGTGTGTATGCACAGTATCGGGGTTTTCCTGTAATTTATTACGGGACCAGTTTTCTGGAGTTGCCAGTTTGCTTTCCGTTTCGGCCATTTTCATTTGTATCTTTCAATGGCCGAAGATTGGTGGAGGAGGGCTTATTTGCATTTGTGCAAATAAGCTTTTGTGGAGGGGGTCTTTGCTTTTTCTTGTGTCATGATGGTTGCACCATTCCTTGACCATTTGACTTCTTCTTCTTTCATGATGGCTTGACTTTTGAAGCCATCATGGTTGTTGATGGTTGGTGGAGTGTGGGTTTGTTTTTGTGATCGTTTTCTTTTTGCATGATAGCCTTCTCTCTCTCTCTCCCTTGGATTATGGGATGGCTCTCTCATTCTTTGCTACACTCTCCACTCTCTCACTCTCTTGGCAATTGCAAGGGCCGGCCACTTAAGGGGAGGGCTGCCCAATTTTGTTTGTGTGGGTTTTTGCTTCATTTCATGCTCCAAAAATCCCCATGTCCCTCCACATAGTTCTTGTATCATCCCTCCACCAAAATGGCACCTCCTACAACCCCAAAATGAGACATAGTAATCCACACTATATTCTACAGTAAATCTTGGGCACGTCGACTAGCCAGCTTCGTGCCCGAGTTGCCTCGGCATTGAGGTGGGAGCCCGTAAAAGATGTAGGCGATGTGGTGCACTTCCGGCGACGAGGTGGAGACAGGACATTCTGCAGGAGATCGGGACGACGACGAGAAGACCGGAGGACTCGGATCAGTCGATATATCTCTATTCCCTATCTTGTAGTTAGCTAGGACTAGTTAATGGTTCAATCCGTGTTTTAGTGCGCGGTGGTGCCGGTTTGCTAGTTTGCAAAATTAAAGTTTATCACCGCTTCCGCATTTGGCCGTCGGATTGATGGCCGGGGCGCCGCCGTGCACTTACAGTGGTATCAGAGCCTCGCCATTAACCTAGTCTAGCTTTGTTTAATGTGTTTACATTTCCGATCGACCAAAATTCCAAAAACCCGCGTTTTTACATGCATCAGTTTTCTGTTGAATTTTTTCTGGCTCGAAATTTTTTTCAGGTTGTAGAAAAGTGATGTACTAGAAGAAATAAGAGTTCTGTAAAAATTCGATGCACTAACTCCACTACAGGAGTGCGGAACCGCGGCCAAACACCCCTTTGGGCCGCGGTTCCGCCGCACAATGTTGAGATCGCTGTGTCAAATTTCTACAGTTGTTTTCTGGGGTGAAAATAGGGTTTCTAGAATATTATTTTTGGGCCCAGAATTTCTTGATGTGCGACAGTAGTACTTGGGGCCCACTTGGTAATTTTTGATCGATCGGACATTTTTAAATACATTAGTTCACAGTATTTTCATTATATCTGCGACCGTGAATGTCACTTGATCGGTAAATCTTGTCTAACTGCTATAGCCCGGTTAGACGGTTTTGCGAACGTGACTTTCACGTTGATGTTCTGTGTATTGCTATGATGTTGCGGATCGGTCGTGGGGGATAGCCTGGATGCAATGCTAGTACAGTGTTTTGTTGTATTATGTACATTTGATATTGCGGGGCGAGCGTCCGACATGTGGACTGCCGTCACTGCCTGTTTGTATTATTATTTTGGAGCACGGCCAGGTTGCGGTCGATGTACCCGTTGTATGTATATTTTACTTTCTGTATTAGGATTGCCCCGCGGAGGGGTGCACGGATAGCCGGGTTCTAGAGGGCAACGAGCCCGCATCTCATGGCACTGAGACGAAGGGGGCTTCACTCTAGGATTGGCGGGCTATTCGCCGCACTCATAGGAGGTACAGGTTGACCCAGGAGGGGTGCCCAAGTTACCGGATTCCGTGAAGTGCTGGGTGGTCCATTCACGGGGCTGAAGGGGGCTGCCTCGCTTCAGGTTTTGGCGGGTGACTTGCCGCGCCCGTAGGGGTCTAGGTTTTCATTGCACAGGCTATCCACACGACCAGGGGAACGTCGGGTTTCAGTAGTGGCACTGTGAAACCCGGGGATCCCAGATATCTGTATTGTTCTGTGATGCTGTACATTTCTGTGATGTTGCATTTTATCACGCCTTGAGCGAATATAATATATTGGTATATATATTAGTAGATGTTGTATATGTTTTGCATCCGCGCTAGTCCAGTCCCCGCTCTGTCGTTAGTTAGCTAACCTAACGGGTAATGACGGGACCCAGTGGCGAATGCGGATGGCATATACATACGTCATATTATTTTCGTTCTTTGTGGTGTGATCAATTGATGGGACTGCGTTGATTCGGATCAATGCAAGTTAAAACAAACCTAATCTGATGTTGTTGGAACACTTTTCAAAAAGTTGTTATTGCAAGGACGTTCACTTTTGTTTTGCATCGTGGTATTCAGTTGGAATATCCTGCTCCTCAGTCGACGAGGTAAGGGCCGAGATCCCTTCACCGGGAGTGACCCCTTGGACAAAAGTTTGCGTCAGGGCAATAACTTCACTATAGCCGATTACTTTTGCTTTGCATCGTGGTATTCAGTTGGAATATCCTGCACCTCATTCTACGGGGAAAGAGCCGAGATCCCTTCACCGGGAGTGACCTCTTTAGCAAAGGTTTTCGTCACTATATTTTTAAAAGCTATCCGTTCCTTCAACAATATCAAGTTCATTACGTTAAAGGTTTCGCCAGAAACCATTCGTAGACCTCCGTCGTTTCAGACGGGTAGCACGTAGTATTCATGCTATGTTTGTTGGCCTTCGTCAAGGCATAGTGTATGGTAGCTGCTTGTTGCCTTTCTGCAGCATAGATAGATGCGTTGGTTTGGGACAGTCGTATAGCCTTGTTGGCCTTCGTCAAGGGCTTGTGCGGGTGGGTTCAAATCAACCTGGAGAATGACGGGTAGAACTTGACATGTGACTTATGATTTGTTGGCCTTCGTCAAGGTCATAAGAGCATGGGGCAAAAATCACATCGGGAGTTTCAAAAGAACTGAAACTTGCCAGATATGCGCATACCTTCTGGAGTGTGATAGCATGAGCGGATTCCGTCACGTTATCATGCGATGATAGTTGGATCCCGATTCCCACTGATGAGTTAGTTTACTCCTCGGGTGATCCCGACTAATTCTTCTTTTAGGTTTGGAGGAGAATTTGACGGTACAATGGGAGGTTTCCAGATTAGATAAATTGGTAACCATTCTGATCTAGGTTAGAGTGCATGCTGAGTGTTTCTTTTCTCTCTCTCTTTGGCAGCGACTATTGACCCGACCCTAAGACTATGACTCAGTGACCAAGTTGACCGAACCTTCTTAAACAATGGCTTTTGGATTGTCAGAGTTGCGAACCTCATTGCCACTCCTACTTTTACCTATTTCTCCAGGACACCCCGTATTACTACGAACGTCCATTTCCATTGGACAAAACCATCGTATGGTAATATACGAACTTGAAGGAATTCGAGGATGGTTTCAGATTCTGGAGGAAACGGATAGGACTATTCAGTTGTCTTTTCCTTTTACCTTCTCTCATGTTGTGAGTACCCCTTAGATTAGGGGATAGTACACCTATTTACGCAAATTGGATAGTCTTCTTCCGAACCTTAGGCTGGTGCCGAACGGTAGGGAATGAGGAAAACCAATTAGCCTAAACGGTGTACAGAAGGTATTATGTAAAGACAAAGCAAGGGATTAGTAAGAGGGCAAAGTAAATTGCGACTGATAATCATGACCAAACCAGGTATTTCATTACCACTCCCAAATCACCTTTGTATTTCTCCAGGACACTCCGTATCACTACGAAGATCCACAGTTTATTGGATATTCCATCGTATGGTTATATACGAACTCGAAAGGAACTTGTTCCAGTTCGGGGATGGATTCTGGTCCAGGAGAAATAGGAATAAGGTTTATTCGGTTGTCTTTTATCTTCACCTTCTCTCGCTTTGCGAGTGTTCCTAGAATTAGGACAGTACACCCATTATGCTTATTGGATAGTCTTCTTCCAAACCATAGGCTGGTGCCGAACGGTAGGGAAGGAAGAAAACCATTTGGCCTAAAAGGGTGTGCAGAAGGTAATGACTAAAGACATAGAAATGGATTTGGAAAGATGGCAAAGAATTACACGGTTACAGTTGTGAATCTGGATTATGGAAGAGGTATTACTAGGAATACCGGGAAACCCCATCGAAATATTTAAATGTTTCAGTTTCACTGTGTACTGTTAAAAGAAAACTGATTTCCCAATTAAGACACTTGCTCCAGGGTATGTATTTACCAGGTATGATTTTCACATCTGTATGGTTTTACAGATGATGAGTGGGAGTAAGTTATTGGGAATTAGGTGATCATCCTCATTATAACGGGATTCGTTGTAATCGGTGCTATTTGAGGAAGTCACCTGGGTTGTTTGCCAGTCGGCAAGTATTTGGTTTTGAATATCCGCTGTCATGCACCAATTTCAAATTGATATATCTGTACGTCTATTTTCATAGAGTGAGATATGCCTTTTTGAAATTATGTCGATGACATTTACCTATATCAGTGGATGGTTAGGTAAGGAGCATTAAACAGCGGTGTAATTCTTCATAACCATAGTACAGTTTTCAACCTACGACACACGGTGAATGAGTTATCAGACTCAATGGACTTATACAGAGTATTGTATGTTGTCCAAGGTCCATCAGGAAAGAGGGGTTGGTCCTCGTACTATATTCAGTTTACTTATGACTTCTCTAGTTTTTAGACAGGTGTTTCGAGCAAACACAGGGTCCGAATTTTGAGAAGTTATAAGTATTTGAATAAAGTAGAGAACCAGGTATTGCAAGTATCGGGATTCTTCAAAGTGATCGAAGATGTAGATACTTGTGTATGATGTTCAGTTGATAGTAATGATTAAGAGAACTTTCTTCTCTTTCAGGTTACTCATAATTGGAAGCATTCCTAAGTTGAGTAACGCTGATCGACCTCCTTCCATTTAGTTGACATGCACTGGAGACAGCTGCATGATTTGAATCTGGTTCAATTAAATCAGTTCCCCTGGTTCTATATTGGATATAGAACAGTTCATATCTTAACGATGTTAAGGTACGGGGATTTGTCCGGATTATGCTTAAAACCAGACTCTGGATAACTCAAGGCACGTTTTCTGTAATGGCTGTTTGTGGGTTGACCCAGGCTATGACGAGGGTTGACTTTCTACCATCTGGATGAACAATAGCGATATTGTTCTAAACTCGCCACAGTTTTATTAAAAATGGATTTTTTCAGAAAACAGTAGTGGGAGTATGGTAGAACTGGAAGTGATTCCAGAACCGCAAACGATTACTGAAGATTTGATAGGAACCTAAAGATTCAATCTGGTTTGACATTCCATTGGCCACTCCGCAGATAAGGTGGGTAACCTCAGGCACCCGAGAGGTACTCCGGTAGCCTCAAGGACGGTGACAGGGAGGTTCTTGTTTACCCACACTTGCCATTGCTGTTGTTTCAGACTGTGAGACCCGGCGGGAGGATGAGTATAACGTCGTTCTGAACTGGCTTCAGAAGTGTACGTGTATATGACTCTGCCAGAGGGTTGTCGTAGTCAGTGGGAGCAGCGGAAGCTTTGGTGGACAGGTGGATTATGTCTATTTATAGACTAAAGCAGATATAGCGGAGATAGATCATCTATTTCTGACGTGACAGTCATAGGTTTGACTTCATCAGAATAGGGGATGGATCTGTTGAGAAGGTAGTAGGGTGTGATGTCATGGTATTTGGATGACATACACAGAGTAGGAAAAGAAACTCCTATACTACGATTGGTTATACTTTGGTCGTCACACAGTGGTTTCTCCACATGGGACTTGGATATTATATCAGACATACTGGTTACTAGATCTATGGTTTTAGATCTAGATTTGGGTGGTTTCCTAATCAGGGTACTTAGACAGCATTCTAAGAGTATTTAGAATGGACGACTCCTGGCATGGTAATGTACCTGCAGGTGATGGAGTCACCCTCTCTAAAGCTGTCTTACAGACTAAAGCGGAGAGGGATGTGCATGATTGGCAGATCACTTGCTTAGGCAATTGAGTCAATCATGAGATGTCAAGTACCACACCAGATGTTGTTCTTGCACTAGGTGCAATAAGTTGACATTAATCCAATCCTGGAGAAACAGTCGGAAGCAGTTTTAGAACATAAGTGGATGTTCTAGGGATATGATAACGACAGCCTCATTCGGGAGACAGTTATCATTCCAGGCTTCCAAGGTGACCTGGACGACAAGGAGGTTGTCAGAGTTATAGTTTTCCTTCTGACGAGGGGCAGTATTTTGGACAGGTGGTCCAAGGCAATACTGAGGGAGGCATGGCGCAGGATACTGATTAAGTTCAGTTGACAATACAGTCTAAGAAGTTTGGATTTGGAGTTCATTTATGAGCTAGGTCCCATCAGACATCCAGACACATTCTAAGACAGGTATTGCTCATTTCGGGAGATGGCTTTCTCCGCGAACATGAGATATAGAGAGACATAGAAAGAAACATCTAGGCGGATCCACTTACTGAGGCTATTCCTCGAACGCAATAGTTTCGCAAACGAGTTTTGTGAGACTGACTAGTAGAGGAGTTGGGTGTTCGGTATCACACGGGCTGTGAGTATGCGACATCGCAATAATTAGCCTTGAGTGCAAGTGGGAGATTGTTGGAGATAGTGCCCTCAGAGTCAATTATTGGATCATAGGCACGCGATTGCAATGATTGAGGGAGGACCTGTCCCAGTAGGACAGTCTTACTCGAGATGATAGTATGCTATCTGGTTTACCTTTATCATCGTGTACTGCTTTAGGTGACCTTACAGGTCGCTATTACACGTTGGTAGAGCCCCTAGGATTCTTGCTTGACCACCAGCAGTATGAGGGCGATCATATAAGTGGGAGCTGGAGGTCTATAAGCACATCCTTAAATTGTCCCTAGTCGTGGGAGTTTCGAGACAGGGCATCGATACTCCAGAGTAGACTAGTGTATACAGTCGAGACCCCGACGAGGGGCGGTGGCCGGTCTCACAAGCCATTGGTGTAAGTTAGATCACCTAAGATGTATACAGGTGCTCATTGGGTTATGAGTACACCGGACAGGACTCGCCGGGAACATGCTAGTTGGTCATATACCAGACATCAGATGGCAGTTCCCTGGTGACATGTGTACAGGTTAGTTCATCGACCTGAGGATCGTCATTTGTCTCGTGTGAGTTCCCACTGTACTTTGATTACTACCCTACCACGCTCAAAGGAGACGTGCAAACAGGTTTTAGTTGGGTACAGTCCCGAGCCACATGGAGGCAGTGAGCGTATCTTCAGGGGTTCGTCTCTCCCGGTATTGGGGGTGAGGTCGCGCTGTGTCTAGGAGAGCCATTACACAAAGCCCTCGGCCGAGGCAGGAGATTTACTGGTAGGTATTCCAGTAGTATCTCAGGGTGTTCTGGGCTACACTCCGACACGACTTGTACCGTTTTTGGTGGTCTGACTTTTACCAACCACCTAGGCACGCCATGCGATGCTCATAGACGAACGGACCAGACTGTACGGATATTGTCACTGACAGGCTCAGTAGGGTGTCAGGCTGAGTTCGCTCACAGACATCCCTTTTGGTCAATACCTGGTAGCTCGTTACGTATTGGCTTATACCTCTGACGTGCTAGTGGTTAAATCCACAACCAAGGTATTGACGAGTCTTTAGAGTCCCCCACATTCAGTTACTCAAGCTTTCGGGCGAAAAGCTGTAGAGACCGTATGGAGATATGGCAAGGTCCGATCAGATACGTGCGGTATTGCACGGATCAGGATCGGACAGTTTGTACTAGAGGCCGTATGGATATATGGCAGGGTTCGATCAGATACGTGCGGTATTGCACGGATCAGGATCGAACGGATATTACTAGCCGGCTTTGGTTGAAGCCGGATCCTAGTATAGTACTGTGTAGATTTTGTCTCATTGCATTTGTATTTCGGTCGGAATACAAATGCGGGTGTGTATGCACAGTATCGGGGTTTTCCTGTAATTTATTACGGGACCAGTTTTCTGGAGTTGCCAGTTTGCTTTCCGTTTCGGCCATTTTCATTTGTATCTTTCAATGGCCGAAGATTGGTGGAGGAGGGCTTATTTGCATTTGTGCAAATAAGCTTTTGTGGAGGGGGTCTTTGCTTTTTCTTGTGTCATGATGGTTGCACCATCCCTTGACCATTTGACTTCTTCTTCTTTCATGATGGCTTGACTTTTGAAGCCATCATGGTTGTTGATGGTTGGTGGAGTGTGGGTTTGTTTTTGTGATCGTTTTCTTTTTGCATGATAGCCTTCTCTCTCTCTCTCCCTTGGATTATGGGATGGCTCTCTCATTCTTTGCTACACTCTCCACTCTCTCACTCTCTTGGCAATTGCAAGGGCCGGCCACTTAAGGGGAGGGCTGCCCAATTTTGTTTGTGTGGGTTTTTGCTTCATTTCATGCTCCAAAAATCCCCATGTCCCTCCACATAGTTCTTGTATCATCCCTCCACCAAAATGGCACCTCCTACAACCCCAAAATGAGACATAGTAATCCACACTATATTCTACAGTAAATCTTGGGCACGTCGACTAGCCAGCTTCGTGCCTGAGTTGCCTCGGCATTGAGGTGGGAGCCCGTAAAAGACGTAGGCGTTGTGGTGCACTTCCGGCGACGAGGTGGAGACAGGACATTCCGCAGGAGATCGGGACGACGACGAGAAGACCGGAGGACTCGGATCAGTCGGTATATCTCTATTCCCTATCTTGTAGTTAGCTAGGACTAGTTAATGGTTCGATCCGGGTTTTAGTGCGCGGTGGTGCCGGTTTGCTAGTTTGCAAAATTAAAGTTTATCACCGCTTCCGCATTTGGCCGTCGGATTGACGGCCGGGGCGCCGCCGTGCACTTACAACTACGAGCGTCATTCCCATTCCCCGACGTCACGGACTGGACGGACGGGTTACACCTCGTCAAGATTCAAACCAGCAGCTACCATGCTCAGTCGTCCCCAGCGGGCAGCTTCCCTGCCGCAACGCCGAGGATCAAAAAGCCCTCTCTGAGGCAGTCGGGCCCGAGGACCACTCGCTCGGCTATCCCCAGCGGGCAGCTTCCCTGACGCAATGCCGGGGATCAAAAAGCCCTCCCAAAGGCAGTCGAACCCAAGGTTCCCTCGCTCGGCTATCTTTCAGGACAAAAGCCCTCGCCAAGAGGCACCGGGCAGTAACCCTGCCCGGTCAAGGGTCCTTGGTAGGCTTCTTATAGCCTTATAGCTCTTCCCGCGCCAAGGACCAAAGTCCTCCCAGAGGCAGTCGGGTCCTTGCTCGGCTATCCCCGGCTGGTAGCTTTCTACCACAGCCGACAGGGATCAAAGTCCTCGCCAAGAGGCACTGGACAGTAACCCTGCTCGGTCCCCGTCCTGAAGGATCAAAGCCCTCGCAAGAGGCAACCGAGCGGCTACCCTGCTCGGTAAAAACTTCGGCTGGTAGCTTCCTACCCGCGATGCCAGGGATAGAACCCCATCACAAGAGGCACCAGAGCGGCTGCCCCACTCGTTCAGCCCAGGCTGGTAGTTGTCTACCCACGACGCCAGAGGTCAAAGCCCTCGCCAAGAGGAAACCGCGCAACTTCGCTGCCCGGTCATCCTTAGTGGGCTTATTATAGCCCTACCAGAGCTAAAGGCCAAGCCCTCGCAAGAGGCAACCGAGCAGCTACCCTGCTCGGCCATCCCTGGCGGGTAGCTCCCCTGCCACCACGCCAGGAACCAGAAAGCCCTTACAAGAGGCGATGGGGCAGCTACCCTACCCAGTCACCCCCGGATGATGACCAATACTCGGAATCAGAGATACTCTGTGGCCCGTGGAGGACCCAAGACCCCAGTGAGGGGCGTCAAGTCTGTCCAAGTCTAAACGATCTCCCCTCGACTCCGGGGCCCAGGGAGATACCTCCTCGGAAGCGCTCGTCGGCAAGTGATTGTAGATAACTCAACGGACGATCGCTAGACAGATAGCCAACCTGATATAAAAGCACAACGATACAGGCAAAAAATATCTCACGAGCATTCTTCAGAAACAGATGGCAGAGCGCAATTCTATGGAGCTGAAGAAAATTTTCATTACTACCAAAGGCAAAAGTTTTTTTACAAAGGGTATTTTTTGGGCTCCCCAACCTTACAAAATTCAAAAGAAAAACAAAATAAAGATAGGAGAACGGGGTCTCTACACCTCGGGGCCGGGCGCGACTTCGAGGTCCTCAACCTCCACCACTTGGCGCGCTGGGTCCTCGGCCACCTCCTCGCCAGGAACTTCTTCCCCTTGCTCGTCGGAACCCACAAGGGGGAACTCGGCCCGGAGATCCGCGTCATCGAACCCTGGCATCCGAGACTTAACGGCATTAAGGGCGTCGTGCCAAATTCGGGTCGTGGCCACGGCCGGGTCGTCATAAAAATCCTTCGACCCCTTATAGCTCGCCACCGCTCTCGATTCGGCCGTCTTAGCCGCCTCGGCCGCCACCCCCAGCTCCTTTCGGAGGGTCTTCACCGTCCTCTTCAGGTTGCCGGCGAGCACCTGAGAGTCCTCGAGCTTGCCCTCGGCAATCACGGCGACCTCGCGATGCCGGGCGACCTCCCTCTTCCCGGCATCCACCTCGCCCTCCAGGGCGGCGATCCTCGCCGACATCGCCTCCTGCTCTCGCCTGGAGCTCTCTTGCAACGAGGTGAGCTGACCCGCGGCCTCCAACGTCGGGGCTACCACCTCGGTCTTCACGCGCAGGGCGAGGGCCACGTGCTGGAGAACCTGGGAAGACACAAAAAGATCAGAAAGATGAAGGGGGCACCAAATCTCACAATGAACTGGGGGCTTACCTGCACGGACTCCTGGGCGATCGACGCCAGCTGGGCCCTGAGGGTCCCCCCAGGAACTCGAACCCCGGCCGAGGTCTCTATTTCGTGCAGGAGGCTGTCCGCGACCGACAGCCCCGACGACACCGCGAACCGGAGCCCCCTTCCTCCACTACGGTCGGCGAGGACCGGCCCCGGGAGGGTCTCCGGGAACTCCTCTAGAGCGGCTCCGAGGGAGAGCCGGTCTCCTCGTCCGAGGTCGTATCCTCCAGAATCAGGGCCCGCTTCTGACCCGATGCTCTGTTGGGGCTCGGGGCGGGATCCACTGCCGAGCGTCCTCGGGGCGCCGCCACCGGGGCAGTAGGAGCCGGGGCGGGCTGCGCCCGAGAAAAGCTGGCGCCCCCGGCCCTAGTAGGCTGCCTCGGCTGGCGCATAGAATCTCGGAGAGAGGCGAAGTCCATGGATCCTGCATGAAACAAACACCCAACAGATCAGCAACACGAGTAAAACGTAAACCCAAAAAGCAAGCCTAACTTACCAACGAACTCGACGGGGCTAAGCCCGGCCCAGCTCAAAACCCTCTCGGATAGCAGCACGTCATGTCGAGGGATGGGCTCCCATGACGCCACCCTCACTGTGGCGGGGTCATCGGACAGGTTCCCCGGCAGACACTTCTCCCTCGACCACTTGGTGGGCACAGGCCAATCCTCGCCCTCGGGAGGGGAAATGAGGAAAAATTTCTTTTTCCAATCGTGAATGGAGGAGAGCAAGGACACGACCCCGGTCCCGGCAGCGACCCCCGGCCGCTTCCTAAAAGTAAGATAAACCCATCTCGGGTCGCCTGCTCGACCGCCGGGGTGACTCTTGAAGACAAGGGAAGAATCGAGAAAGGAAAGGCTGAAGGGAACCGCCTGCAACTTCAGGCGGATCAAGAACCCAAGGAGAATCCTCCACGAGTTCGGCACTAACTGGCCGGGGGCCAAACTGCAGAAATTCAGTGCGGCTATGACCTCAGGAGAGAAGGGCATGCGCATTCCGTCCCAAAAAGCTTCCAAATACAGGACAATCTTCCTGCCCCATACCTGATCTGCCCTCTCTCCCACCTTGGCCAGACGAAACGTGTAGCGTGGGGGGATGTGGAAGCGAGCCCGAGTGTTGGCGAGCTCGTCCTCATGCCTCACCCAGCACGAGGTGCTGGGGGCCACATCTGTCGCCTCCTCCCTTGAGGCGGCCCCCGCCTCACGATCCCGGGCAGAAGATCCAACCCCTGCTCCCCGAGAAGACTAAGACACAGCTAAAGGAACCCTAGCATATACTCCTACAACGTCTACTGATTCTACAGGGGAAGACATCTAACCTGGGAAAAGAAATTCTCCGAGGGCTGAAAACGAAAGAGGGGAGACGAGCGCCGGGCAGCTGAGGCTTGAAAGAGGAAAATATGAAGGTGTAAGGGCCCTAAGGCGGACCCCACCCATATTTACTACTGCATACAGCCCCATCTAACGGCGCCCATCGTCTTCCGTCTAAACGGCTCCTCGCGCCCAGCGGCTCCGATCGTTCCATGAGGCAGTCCAGCGCTGGACCGCGTCCCATCAAACGCCTCAGACCTGCATACATCGCATCAGCTAATCGACGCTCGACATGTGGACCGTCGCTTCAATTGCAAAATGCACAAACCGGCGCACCTTCTTTAAATAAAAAGATCTCTCCTTGATTCACTGGCGGGAAAGACAACCGACGGCCCGAGGACTCGTCCCGACGAAATCCTAGAGGGGATCTCACCTCGGGAGGCTCGGCGGTCCACTCCTGACCCGACCCACTAGCTGGTCGGGACAAGAGTGGGTGGCTAATGATAGTGCTCGATATTGGCGATCCCCAAGATCATGATACGTGGCGGGTAACGTGTCCTGGAACTCAGAAGAAGGGGCTCGCAGGGGCCGACCAAGCCACCCTGTACCCGACCTGCAAGCGCAAGCTGGCCTTCCTCAGGGCCCCCTGTAGATTGGCCTCCTCGGCCCCATGGCACGCGCCGAGCTGTCATAGGGCCAGGGCTCCTCGGCCTCCTCGCCCGTCCCGAGCTCTAGTCCGAGGCCGTCTTCCCCGGCCCTCCGACCGAGGTCGTCGCTCACAGGCTTAACCGCCGCTCCACGAATCTCGCCATGCGCTGATTCTATGCCAGCGACATCCCACGTTCCACGCCATCAATCCCCATTAATGGACGATCCGCTTTCTACACCGGCGTGACGTCGGGAGGCGTAACCGCCGGCGAGATTCTCGCGCCCATTGCTGCGTGCTCTATCGCTATATAAACCCCCATCACAGAGGGGTCAAGTAAGCCATTCTTTACTCTTTAAGCCGTTACTCTCCTCGGATCCCATCACTAACTTGATCGTCGGAGGGTCCTTGGTTGTACCAAACCACCCCGGGACTTCTTTGTAGGTACTCGGCACCGAACTCCTCATATCATCTCTTCCACCAAAACCCATTGAGACCCACACGCAACGGAAGGTAACCACCTGAGTCCAACAGGAGTTCAGCGGAAGACAACATCTGAAGGAGACCCGAAAAGGACCTCCATCAGATTCTAACATCTTTTCATCGTTGATGTAATAGGTGTAAAATCAACATGAAAAAGTGTTTGAATAATATGAGATTCGATATATCCACGTCTTATGAGGATGAAAATGATGGATGTCGATCATCAAAAGAATAGGTGGAGGGTTGATTTTTTCTGACGACATAGAAGGAAATTACCTCTTGTTTCACCTGATATTCCATTCTCTTATTCAATACAAAAAAAGTAATATATGCTATCTTTCAAAATTTTCAGTTAAGAGATTCTTCACCAAATCATGTAGTTCAACACGTATTGGCTTCAGAAGGGCCGAATCCATAATTGACTTAACCAAAATGCCAACATGTATCGTATCATTTTTTTTATTTCTTTCAATTCTAAAAAAAGAATAAGAAATAACAAAAAAATAATTCTCCTCATGGGTAAGAGAAAAATCCGATATAAGATACTTATGTTGAACTTTGTCCGCCTCCAAAATGAAGTAACCATCCCAACGTTGAGATTTCACAGCCGCTAAACTCACAACGGAAACTTCATCAGCTTGAATGGTGATGAACACCAGTCAACCGGTCCTCCCACACTCTAGTCCCAAGGTGTTGACATTTTTTCGCACCGCCTGCAAATCCCCTTAAAAATTAGTAAAATGCATCGATATATAATTATGAAAATTCAAAGACATAAAAAATAAGACAAAACATATGTTTTTTAGATCAACAAACCTAATTGATTCTCCCAACAGCATACTCATGTCGTGCTTCACATCGATGACTCTGCTGCCTTCTCTTTCGAACATCCTAACTAGCCTTGAAGCTCAGTATATAATCCAGGATTTTCTTGTCAAATGGATAGGTAAAAAACACTGGAATATGTGTTCTTCCTCTCACTACACCTAATACAAGGTGAACAAAGCTCGTCCCCTAATATTTCATCAATAGTGCTACTTTTTACTTTTTTAGCTTGGGAGACGTGTTAAGCTACCCAAGCTTAGGGAGCCCTATAAACGCATTATATTCAGACCCGTTCCCTATCTTTATTTCTATTGCATTCTATCTCATCGTATGTTGTCCGATTCTTCCTCGGCCAAAGATGGCTTCAAAACCGTACACGGAGCTTCAGCCTCATACGGCTCCTCTTGAGATGGGGGTAGGCCCGGCCCAGGCAACGAACGTAACGGATAGGCTTTCTATCCCCGCGCCACCACCCGAAAGGCTATTCTTTTCAATGGCTTTGAATCTCTTTACCCAGCTCTTGAGCAGTTGTTTCAAGATAAGTTTAACGACCTAGTAAATGGAGTTTCACATAGAAATCCAATATTGATAATAGTCTCCCTAAGGTTAAGAAAGAAAACAGATGGTTAACCAATATAAGTTTCTTATCATTTATGCATAACGTTTTGACTCATGCGTGTGAAACTGTTGGAAGCCGATCGTTGTCATATCAGGTAAATAAAACTATTTCATTTTTCTTTTCATATCCCATAACAATAATATGAAGGACAAACTCTTGTAATATGGAAAAATAAAAATGTTATTTAGTTCTAATTTTATAATTATGTCTTTTGATTGTTCAATATTGTAGAAAACTCACGAAGAGGTTAGACAACACTTGAAAAATACTTTCATTCCAAAACATTTAGTAATATGCTAGCGAAAATGAAGAACATGCTCAGCGACATGTGGTCCAGATATCTGCCGCAGGTATAAATCCACCACTTTCATATTCTTAAGAAAATTATCATTAATTTAGATCTAATAAAAAATAAAATAAAATAAGAGATTATAAGCCAATTAGTTAATACTAATATATATTGAAAAGATAGGGCACACATGTCCCTTATTCAGTTTGGGGATTAACAAAGCTTGTTTAGCCGGTCTGTATTTGTTTTATTCACTTAAATTTTTTTGGGTTTGGGTATGTGTTTATAGTTGCATTTGCTTGCTAAGAACTATAACTCGAGCTAAAGAAAGAACTGGAGCAGGGGTCCCTCAGGGGGTTCCCACGGCGGGGGTTCCGCTGCAGAAACAACAGCAACAACAGTATATTGGGAGGCATAAGCAACTAAATATTCCAATTGACAGTGATTGAGATTTAACTTAAGTATTATTCCCACACTATTAACTAATCTAAATATAATTTAACAAGACTTTACACAAAGTATATACAGTATTCGGAAGATGTGGTAATAAAATAGCTTATATACTAGGTGAAAAGAATCAAGAGAAAATAATTTATTTTCATAATTTAATCAAGAGTTCACATACAAATATACAGAGAGTCATAGAGCACCTCTCATATTTTAACTGATCTAACAACTAATTATATTCTTAACTAATTTCTAATAACTAATTATATCCATAATACTCACCCGTAAGCTGAAGTTTAGATGTCAATCATGCCAAGTTTGGACAGAAAACGAGCGAAAACCGATTGAGGAAGAGATTTGATAAGGATATTTGCTAGTTGAGTAGAATAAAAAATATGTTGGAGTGTAACCATCTTATCTGTCACCTTATCACGAATGAAGTGACACTCTATTTCGATATGCTTGGTCCGTTCATAGAAAACTGGACTCTCAGCAATATGGATCGCGACCTTGTTATCATAGAAGAGCGTAGTAGGAAGAGAAGAAGAAACCCAAGATTTGTCAGAAGGGACGTAAGCCACACCAACTTAGCAACTGTATGCACCATAGATCTATACCCAGCCTCTGCAAAAGAACGAGTCACTACATTTTACTTCTTACTCCTTCACGTAACCAAGTTTCCTCGGAAGAAAACACAATAGCCACTCGTGAAACGATGATCATCAATGGATCCAGCAAAGTCAGCATCCGCAAAGGCTGTACGCGACAACTTAGATGATGGTCCGTAAAGAAGATCCTGTCCTGGAGAACTTTTAATGTATTTGAAAATATGCTAACTGCCGTAAGTTGAGAAGTCAAAAGATTCTGCATATACTGATTCACTGTGATAACTGTTGGATATGTATGCCTAGAGACCTGTATTGTATAGGATGTTAGGGATATGTATGTATAGAACAATCTTATTCAGTTGTATATAATATATTATTTGAGTTGTCTTTATCTTAATATGTGTATTTCTATTTTTTGTTACTTTGTATTGTTTACACATATTGATAAAGACTCGATACAGTAGTATTGTAACGTTTCAAAAAAATCGTTTAGGATAATTATATATTAATTAGTGGTATAACATGTGTTTTTCCATAAAACCTAGTTAGTAATTATTTTCCACATAGGTATAATTGTACTAGTTCATTTATGTAATTACTTATTAATTATGTATTTAATTAGTTATTTATTTAATTACTTGTTTACTTAATTATTTCTTTATGTATTAATTATTAAAAATTATTTTAACATGCACATACACGCTAATTTAGTATTAACAATAGGTTAAACAAGTTATTGCAACCATGACACAAATAATAATGGTTAGCACATTTTTTTAAAGGAAAGATGGTTCTAGAATTATTGAGAAAAGAAGAAATAAAAATAAAAAATGAAACATGACCTGGTGCATTTAATAAGGTGAGAGGGTGCCATGGTTGGATTATCTCTCTCACTCTCTCGACTCTTCTCTCATTCTCTTCTCTTCTTCTTTCTCCTTAACTAAAATCCCTCTTTAATCACAAGAAACCTCCACAAATCACAACAAAAATCCACCACTAATCACTTCAAAAATCCTATTTTCTAACCTCTTTAAGAGTTTCTTGAAGCAAGTCTTCACCTTGTGTGGCTATCTCCTCAAGTTAGGGTCTCTTTCTAATCTTTTAAGGTATGAAACCAAGCCTTAACATGTCTTGTTAATCCATACCTTAATTACTCTTAATTAGGTGTTAGAGTAGTATTTAATACAAGTTTAGATTTTTAAATAGAGGGTTAGGTCAAGTTTAAGGTTTTAGTGACTTCTAGGGTAATCATGACTCATATTAGGGTAGTTTAGTGTCTAATAGCCTTGCTAAACTCCCAAGCTTGCACTAAAATACCTTAATGTTTCAATTAGTGTTAAATACCGTTTTTAGTCAAGATTAGTGTTCAAACGTGATCTGCTATTAAACCAGTGCTTGCAGAGAAAAGATGCAATTACTATAAGATAGTTATAAGACTAGGAATTCACCTTCGAAACACGAGCCCCTAACCTCAAACCGAGGCGCAGATTTATAAGTTCTGGCCGCAATTTGCGGCCAGATTATGGAGTTAGCTTGTGGGGTTTTGTGGGGAGTTCTCTACTATATAATTTGGGTCTCTGGTGTGTGCAACTTTCTCTAGTTGTACCCATATCAAAATCTATAACAGTTTTACCTAAAATTAAGCGTTTTGTTAATATACAGTAGGGACGTTTCGATTCTAGTTTTGGCATTTTTTGTGGAAAACAGCCCCTAGGGGTGGTCTTAGATATTATTGCACACGTTTAGCGCACCTAGTTTACATGTGTCTAACTTGTGGGGGTTAGTTCTTTCGTATTTTTTGATTTCGTGTTATATCGGATTTCTAGCCTCATGTGCCAAGTTTGTGCGATTCTAGGATCAGTTGCGGAGACGTCGGACAAGGCTACGAATGGAAAGGCGGTGGTCGGATTCGATTAGCCGAGGCGTTCTGGTGAGTAGATTTAAACATCTATGGGAGAATCGTCTGGATGGCGTAAAGCACCCGATAGTTAGAATCTAGTTATAATTCTTATGTTCATACGTTTATACCCATATCCATGTCGCATACGCATCATCATGCGCATTGACATTATCACCCTAGGATACTTGCACCATTACCAATGGTTTATGCCGCACGTGCACTATTCTATATGTACACACACGCCATTGGTAATTGCTATGTCACATACACTATAGAAATTACTTGATAACTTGCATGTTTGCATGTGCATCATTATGGTATATAAATCTTCAAGTCATTCATCTGGTTGCATCATATTGATATCATGGACATTCGCCATCATCGATATATTCATGTATTATGATTTTCATGGAGATTTCCGTTTTTTCATGAGATTTCTGGATTAGGGAAACCGCAAGTGGATTTTATAAACTTAAGATCATTTAAAAAAGGAAAAATGTAGTTTCTTATGATATGATGTATAACGTCCACCATGAGTTTTCTCGTTTCTTGAGCTATGTATGTATACCCGATTTGAAAAGAGAGGAGGCACTGTCTGCGGGTACATGATGGACCCGGTGAGATACTCCAGGGCAAGAAGATCGTATAGAGAGATGTTAAGCCTGGCAGGGGAGCATTACCTACCAGTGATTATTGGCCCGGTCGAGATCCGAAGTATACTAACCGGAGTCGTGTGATTCAGATGGATTGAGGGCCGATCTGAGAGACGGCACCTGAGATATTGAGATACTGAGTGTCGATGCTTGACACGGAATTTTGTTGTTTCTAATGACGATATTTTGGTTTTACCATACCCAAAGTCTATTTAAGATAAAACTCAGTTTTCTCACAGCAGATGTACCCAGATTTCATACTTGATCATTTATTCATGTCGCATTCATTCTAGTATATCGCATCATAGTTTATACATAGGATATGACGCATTTACGTGCATGCTTGCGATTGTCTCATATGATATTATCTACTACTCACGAGTTGGCAACTCACCCCTGTTGTGCCACAGTGTCTTGCAGGACCGACCTGTCAGCATAGTCGCCGCGGGCGCACTGCTACCTCTTCTGCTTTTTGTTAGTGTATATGCCCTAGTGGCCATTACTGTATCATAATAGTTTGTATATAACTTAATGGAAGCTTGGGATATTCACCATTGTATAGACAATCTTGCTCAAAATAGTAGTATACTACTTGGTTTGTCTCTACTTCAATGTGTGTGCATGTGTTTCTTTTAACATATCGCCTATACACATTAGTGGAGCCCTTAGGATCTTTGCTTGATTACCAGCGTTGTGATGGCAGTCACACTCGTGGGGGCTGGGTAATCCACAAGCACATCCTTATACAGGTCCCTAGTCGTAGGACTATCGAGACAGGGCATTGATACTCCGGAGTAGACTAGCGTATGCGCTTCTTATCCCAGCAGGAAAGACGGTCTGTCCCACAGCCGTCAGTACGTCTTACTTGAGATAGTATACGGGTGCTCGTTAGGTTACGAGTACACTGGACATGACTCGTCGGGATCTGATTGGTTGGTACTATACCTATCGTCAGTTATCAGTTCCCAAGTGATATGAGTACAGCTTAGTCCGCTGACTTGACACTGTCATTTCGCCTTAAGTGTGTTCTCACTGTACTTTGATTACTACCCTACCACGGCTCAAAGGAGTCGTGCAAACAGGTAGTAGTTGGGTGCAGTCCCGAAGCACTTGGAGGCAGTGACGGTTAGACAGGATTCGTCTCTCCCGGTATTGGGAGTTGATATCGCGCTGTGTCAAGGAGAGCCATTACACACAGTCGTCCCTGGCCAGGGCAAGCGAGATGCACTGGTAGGTTTCCAGTGTTATCTCAGGGTGTTCTGGGCTACACTACGGCACGACTTGTACCGCTATTAGAGGGCTGACGTTTACCGCCCCCTAGGCCCACCATGAGATATTCTCAGATGAACAGACCGGACTGTACGGAGACTGCACATTCAGGCTCAGTAGGAGTTCGGATAAGTTCACCTCGTCAGTCTTCTTATCGGCATCTACCTGCAGGCCGTTACGCACAGCTAGTGCCGCTTGAGGTCTGTGGTTAAACCCACTGCCAGCGTAGTGTCGAGTCTTTAGAGTCCCATACAGAGAGCTATTCACCTTTAGGCAAAAGAGTAGAGGTCGCATGGTTTTGCGACAGGGTTCGGTCACATCCGCGCACTTGTGCACGTTTGGTGTCCGGGCAGTTATTACTAGCGGGCTTAGGTTTAAGCCAGATCCTAGTATACGTTTTGGGATTGGTTTTATCTCATTTGTATTCATGTTCCTCGGAACGCGGATGCGGATGTGTATGCACGGTTGACAGAGACGGAGGCAGAGGATTCTCATTAGGATTGTTGACTGTTGACTTTTGCTAAACCCTAATGAGAATTAGAAATATGATTAATAATAATATTAATTAAGTATTATTGTGCCATGGTTAGGTTGAAAGGTTGACTTTGTTGACTTTTTGACTTTGTTGACCGGTTGACTAGGTTGGACTTGTTGACCATCATCATGACAATGGCTATCATTTCATGGCATTGACCTTTGCTTGCTTGTTTGTTCACAAAATGCATTAAATGCATGAAATGATAAAGCCATTGACATGAACCATTACAAGATGCTTAATTATTGTTATTATTATGATTATTTTGTGTTATGAGAGCATGGGTGAAAAAATTCTTGCTCATTCTATCATTCTCACTCTCTCTCATCCTCAAGCTCTCTCCTCTTCCTCTTGCTCTCTCTTTAGCTCATGGTTCTATTGTCTCATGAGTTAAGAAACAAGATGTAGGGTTCCTAGGCACGCTAATGAGGTCTCATAAGGCATCAACCATGCCAATTTCAAATTTTAGGGGTGCCGAGAAACCCTAGACTACGGATCGTTAACTAGATGTCTAGGCGAAAAGATAACAAGTTAACAACTTAACTATTAGTTTAAAGGAAATACAACCTTTGTAGATCCGGTTCTCCACCTCCATAGCTCCGTGATGGTGTCTCCTCGCTGTCCAAATCGAATCCATGACTCTTGCATCGGCTTCATCGGAGAAAAAGCGGGCTAGGTCATCGACGACGATGCCGAAGATGATCTACGTCGAGGCATCACTAGATCAAGCTCCACCTTCACCAAGCCATGAAAACTTGTGAAGGAAACACCCTATACTACTTGGCAAGAGGTAGAGGATGAAGAAATAGGAAGTGGGTTCACTGTAGAATTGGATTTCTTACTCATTAGCTCAAGTTGCCATTAAAGCTCTCAAGCTTTTTCTTCTTGTCAAGATGAAGAAGAAGAAGATGAATATTTTTATGATAAGTTCTTTTAAAAGAATAATAAAAATCATTCTTATCATAATCCAACTCTAGTTAGGTGTAGAGAATTAACTAAGGTTAGGTTGTATGGTTAGGGTTAGAGAAAGAAACAAAATGGTCAACCATTTCAAAGCTTCATGAAGCTTCAAGGATAATCCAAAATTGGCCACCATTTTATTTCTTTCACAAATTAATGAATAAATAAAAGAATAAGTAAATGAAGCATAAGAAACCCTAACCATTGACCAACCATGGTTTAAACCATACACCAAACTATCATGTATCATCAAACATGATACATACAAGTGCACAAAACTATATCACATATACAATGTGCAAATGAAGTGAGAAAACCCATTTAAAGTGAACCAATACTAGTTAATGCAAAGTAATATATCAAATATATAATTATGAATTGAATCATTAAATCAACACTTGATTTAACGACCCGGTCATATCGCATATAACCGACTAATATCCAATGTATCGATTTATCGAATCAATCCTTGATTCGATAACTAGGTTATATAGCATACAACCATTCGACACATTTATCGCGAGAATGAAATACGGTATCATATACACGCATTATTCTCGGTCCCGTACATATCTCATATGCGCTCCTATTTCGTTTTGCTTGAGCCAGGAAACCTCTGTGTAGGACTCTAAAGACTCGTCAATACGCCGGCAGCAGGTGATGATCATATCAAACACCCACAAGCCGCAAGCGGTCTGCTAAACGTAACGGCCACCCGGGTATTGAGCGATCAGAAGATCGACGAGCAAGCCCGCTCACACTCCTGTGAATCCAACCAGTAACACTTACCGTACAGTCCGGTCTCATCGTCTGATATGTCGCATATCTCGCCTAGGGGTGGTAAACGTCAGACCCTAATAGCTTGATAAGTCATGTCGATATGAGGTCTATAACAATTCGAGAAACTACTGGTAACACTTACCAGTAAATCTCAGCAACCCTGGCCAGGGATTTCCGGTTATAGCCAATCGAACTCAGCGCAACATCAACTCCCTATACCGGGAGAGACGAATCCCCTCCTATCGCTCATTGCCTCCATGTGACTCGGGACTGTACCTAAAAACCACCGTTTTGCACGCCCTCTTGGACGTGGTAAGATGGAAATCAAAGCACAGTGGGAACCACACAAGACTCTATGACGATCTCGGGTCAACAGACTACTCTGTACCAGTGTCACCAGAGAACTGCCATCTGACGTAAGGTATAATACTATCTGGGAGTTCTCGGCGAGTCCGTCCAGTGTACCCAGTCTCCACTGAGCACCCGTATATCATCTCTGATGTCAAACACCAATGGATATGGGATCATCCATCGCCCATCTGTATGGGTCGAGAAGGTATACGCTAGTCTACTCTGGTATATCGATGCCCTGTCTCGATACACCCACGACTAGGGACCTTGAAGGATGTACTTATGGAGTACCATGTCCCCACTAGTATGATCTGCATCATAGTCCAGGTAGTCAAGTACACATCCTAAGGGCTTTACCAGCATGTAACAGAGAGACAATCAGTGTACACGTTAAGGTAAAGAGTAACCAGATAGCATACTATCATGTCGAGCAAGAAAGTCCTCCCTATATATGTCCCAGCATCCACTACAATATACATCCAATGTACAGTAATGGCCTCTAGGGCATACATATAACTAACAATCTCCCACTTGCACTAGGGCCATCTGATAGTAGTGGTTGTAGTATCTCATACTCAACCATCCCATAAAAATCTCTCTCTGGGAACAGGCCTTTGTGAGTGGATCCGTTGTGTTGTCCTCTGAGTCTACTCTCCTAACCTCGATCTCCATGGAGATCAACCATCTCCATGATCAGGTGATACTGCCTTGGAATATGTCTGGATCACTGATGGGACGGGCGTTCCTTGGCATAAGCCACAACTCCTTTGTCTCACTATGGTTGGAACGCAGTTCATCTCATGAACCAATATACACCCAGACAGCCTTTTTGGTAGCATCTTAAGTAGCGATGTATTCAGCCTTAATCGTCTAGTATGTCACGGTATCTATCTTGGAACTCTTCCAACATACCGTCCCTTCACTGAGGGTAAAGACAATGCCTGTGACTGACATTCAGTCGTCCTTATCATCCTGGAACACTTCCAGTGATTCTCCCCAGG
Organism: Agapanthus africanus; assembly: GCA_030015575.1. Taxonomy (NCBI): domain Eukaryota; kingdom Viridiplantae; phylum Streptophyta; class Magnoliopsida; order Asparagales; family Amaryllidaceae; genus Agapanthus; species Agapanthus africanus. The sequence continues at coordinate 772,242,360 of JASDDO010000019.1, read as the reverse complement.
ATCGATTGATACCATCTTACTACAACTAGTGAGAATCCTAACATCCATTTAGATCTATCTCATAGATCCAAAACCCAGGATTTAGTAGGTATCACTTTGATCTTATGTGGAAAATCATTGTGATAAGCGGAGATTGACTGAGCGTAGCATAGGAAACTCCTTCCCTATCAAGAGTGTGTCATCCACGTACTCTACGAGGATCACCACCATACTCCCTACTACCTTTTTTGTATATACAAGGTTCATCTACCATTTTGATGATGTCAAACTCTTTGACTAACACATCAAAACAGATGTTCCAACTCCGCGATACCTGCTTTATCCTATAAAGCATCTTGCACACGTTTCCGCTGCTCCCACTGTCTACGAAGCCCTCTGGATGTGTACTTATAGACGTTCTCTTCTAAAACATCATTTAGAAAAGCAGTCATGACACCCAACCGCCAGATATCGTAGTCATGGTATGTAGCCGTGGCAAGTAGGATCTGGATGGACTTAAGCATAGCCACTTGAAAAGGTTTTATCATCATCCACGCCTGGTCGATGACGAAAAGCTTTAACAAGTCTAGTTTTGAAAGTCTCAACTTTTCCATTTACACCAAGTAATCTTCTCAAGATATACTTGCTCCTAATGGGGATTTAACCCTTCAGATATCGCAACCAAAGTCCATACTTTGTTGGTGTATAAGGATTCCATCTCAGATCGCTAAGCATCCAGCCATTCTTACAGAGTCCCACTCCTGATGGCCAGCTCGAAACTAGTTGGGTCACCATCTCATGATGCAATCCTCGCTCCCACTGTCATAGAGGAACCGAAGTATCTCTCAGGTGGGTGAGGAACCCTACTAGATCGGCGGAGAGGCTGAGGTTCGTTGGAATCTACTGAATCCTTTGGTTCTACCAAATCATCTGCTGTAGTTCGTATAGCTGGAACATTTCCAGTTCTACATAACAGATCTTGCCTCGAGCTTGTCCGGATTTTGCTTTTAGACATAGGCCAGACAACCCCAAATCTTAACCATCTTAAGATATGGGCTCTTCCCTTTCCATATCACATATGAAGCGGTAGGCAACTGATTTGATTGGAACCCTATTCAATAGGTATGCAACTTCTCAAGCGCATAACACCCCAAAAGGAAAAAGGTAACTCAGTAGTACTCATCATAGAGCACACCATATCAAATAGGGTGTATCTGCTCCGCCCCGATATACCATCGTGCTATGGTGTATACGGAGGAGTAATTCTGAGAGAGAATCTTATTCTCCTTTAGAATAGTCCAGGTATTCCATGCTCAAGTATTCTCCTCCTCGATCACATCAAAGGACATAATACTTATACCCGTGTTTTGGTTTTCTACTTCTAAATCATATTCTGTGAATATCTCAAAAGGTTCGGACTTGTGTTTCAACAGGAACATATGTCTGAATCTTGAGAGATTATCAGAGAATGTAACGAAGTACAAAAAACCAGTCCTGGCATGTGTAGACAGGGGACCTTAATACATCAACATGTGTCATCCCAAGAGTTTACTAACTCTTTCTCTGTTTCCAGTAAACAGAGCTATGGTTATCGTATCTTTGTGACATGACTGGCAAGTTTCATAAGATGTAAATTCAAACAGATTTAAATATGCATATAAATGTAACTTCAGCTAGTCAGGTCGCATTGATATGACCTAGTCTACAATGCCTCAAGAAGGATTCGTTCATTTCTGAACTCTTCCTCTTGTGTGTGTTCCGTATACTAAAGAACTGTAGTTTGATTTAGAACATTAATGCTTTTAGATAACGTGCCTGAACCGATCAACTTTTGATATAGGAAATGTTCAAAACATTATCCAACTATACAAAATTTTATCAGTTCTTTATAAAGAGAGTGATATGATTTTGTATATCAGGTTCGGTATCTAATAACATTCGTTCAGAATCAATGTATTGGTAATACAGGGTGACAGTGACCAACAGACTTGGCTGCAACTCTTGCCCCGTTTTCTGCCTCATGAAACTTATCACCCGTTCTCAGTCTTCTACCTTTCTGTAGCCCTATGTAACATATTACATATCTGGGATCCTGATCTGGTATCACATACCCAGGACGTAAAGGATACTGAGAAACAGTTCTCTGTAATGAACACACCCGAAGATGATGCATCAGCATGCACTCTCTTCGTTTGGGCGGAACGGGAATTCTGGTAATCCCCAATTTCCTGCTCTGTCTTATAACAATTATAAGTTGGAGCGGGACCAACGTTCCCCAGCTCAGTATAACAAGCGGGTTCGGTCAATATTTCCGTATTATTATCTTGATTAAGGCGTGATATGGTCGCTACCTGGAGAGAGAGAGAAGAAAACACTTAGCGTGCGCTCTGCAAGAATAGATTGGTTATTATTTTATCTAATCAGGATGGCTCCCACTGCTTTTTATCAAATCTTCCTTCAAATCCTAAAAGGAAAGACTAGCCGGGATTAATTACACACTACAAGTTCGCCAATCTTTCAGCCAGTCCAGTGTCGGTACTTTGAGGGAGGTTCCCCATGCTTTCGCACGAACCTAATTAATGTAAACCTTGTTTTCCCAGAGGCGTAACCCCGTTGACACCTTTCTAGACAGCTACTTGATCGGCTAATTGTAATGCATAAAACTCTCCTAGGAGTAACAATTACTCGCAGCGGGTATCGGGATCCAACTATCTCATAGAAGGTATGCAATCTCATTGCAAATTTCAACACTTGAAATTCCCGATAATATTTTTCCCCTAGCGTCCTATGACCTTGACGGTGGCCAAACTACCCATAGTCCGCTAGTCAAGTTCAACCCGTACATTTCTTGATTGAATTAAACCCACCCGCACGACCCTTGACGGAGGCCAAGAAACGCCGTACGAATACCCTAATCCAATCGCATCATATGCTAGCAGATAAGCACTAGTTAGCTACCGTACACTACGCCTTGACGGAGGCCAAACTACCGCAGCACGAATACTAACTAGTACTTATCTGAAATGACGGAGGGCTATGACAGGTTTTTCTGAAAACCTATTGCGTAATGAACTTGATATCGTTGTAGAATCAAATGATTTTAAAATGGAGTGTTTTTGAGGCTTTTCTAGTCTTGCTAAAGGAGTCACTCCCGGTGAAGGGATCGTCGGTCCTTTCCTCGTCGAATGAGGTGCGGGATATATCATATATATCACTGTGCAAAGCAAAAACTCTTAAAAGCAATCAAAAGACAAACCGAGTGTGTAGCATCTGACAGTTATTGCTAAAGGAGTCACTCCCGGTGAAGGGATCTCGGTCCATTCCTTATCGAATAAGGTGCAGGATATATCATATATACCGCTGTGCAAAGCAAGAACTGCAGCTACCTGTTTTATTTTGAAATTCGATTCTACAACATCTTTAGGTTTCTTTTACTTTCATTAATCACATTAATGAAGTCCTAGCATTTAAGTACCTAAACATCACAGATAAATACGACGTATACTTATGCCATCCGCATTCGCCTCGATGTCTCCTCGTGCACCGTTAGGTTAGGTAACTAACGGCAGAGCGGGGCAGGGCTAGCGCGGGTGTAAAACATAAGTAACATCTATATAATATATCATATATACTATATAAAGTATCCATCACAAAACATATCACATGATCACATCACAGATATTGCAGCAGAAGAATCATATGAAATATTGGATATACTAGGACGTCCGTGTTTTCAATACGAGCCAGTATAAAACACGGATTCCACGGTCGCGATGAATAGCCAAACCCACACCCCTAGACCCCTACGAGAGCGGTAAGCAACCCTACCAATTCTAGAGTTAGGAGACCCGGACTCGACTCCTCGAGTTGGTCTCCCACTGGACTCCAGAACCCGGTTACTTGTGCTCCCCTCCTTGGGTCTATCCTAGTGCGGAAAAGTAAATAATATACAGAGGGTGACATCTTCCGCAACCTGGAAGAGCCCCAATAAAAGAATATTACATACAAGTTTTTACATGAATGAAAATGAAAAACACTCATCTCACATAAAAACCCCCGGCTATTCAAACACGACAATCCAATATAACATATCCAGCAACACATAACATCACATGTCATCAACGTAAGTAAATATGCGCATCCCAATTGTCTTTGACATATAGCAACGAAACCGACGATATCACATATTACACTTACGGTCACAGAAAAGAAAGTGTAAAACTACAACAGTTGGAATCCGCAACCTCCTTAGACATCGCATGCCTAATCAAATGAATTCCTTAGACATCGCATGCCTAACAATTATAAACCCCGCATTTTAGTCTCAAAATCGAAAACTCTTTTCAATATCAAGTCGGGCAATTCAACAGGATTCCCGACATCCTGATCGAATGCTCATCGCAAACTTTAGTAGGCGGCCGCACCCCCGATGCCGTTGACGAAGTGCACCAAGGCGGAACACCGCTGCCGCAAGCACCCGAACGGATGCTTTCGGCGACGGGGTTCTCCTACAGTCACTTGGTCGGGGCTATGGAGCGAGGCTGTCTATTAAGTTTACCCGGCGAGTATCCGCGTACGCTACGTGATTGCGACGGATTTTTGATCACATCAAAATTCCGTGGCAACCGATCAAGTGAGACTAAAGTGCTATGTTTATAACATTCATTCAGTTATCTCATAACTTCTTGTGAATTCCAATTGTTGTATCACATTCCGGATAAATAGAAAATGTTAAACTTTCCGATCGAACAATCGAACACCCAAGTTTTCCCGATACAGCTCATCACATGAAACAAGTCTAACAACATTCAGTTCGTGCCTCAGTACCAACGGTCCAGCCGTAGAAGGGTCAAGCCAACGCCTCACATGTGGCACGCCGTACTGCCCCAAACCCGAAGGTTCAAAGGGCAGTTCAAGACGGTCACATAATCGAGTTAAGGTTTGTTGTCTTCTAGAGGGACCATCGCGTTACTTGCACTACTTAGAACGTCGTTAAACTACGGAAAAATCCAACACTTGGAAATTTCCCGACAGGGGAAAAATTGGGTATTTATATCCGGTCGAACTTTTTGACATATTCAAAAATTATCCGGAAAGCCACAAAGACAAAGTCTGATAATCCGATCGAATCATCGAATCCCCAAAACAACCCCAGAAAATTCAACTCTTGAATAAATATTAAAAATTCCCAGGAAAACCAGCACCAGAAAGCATGAATTACTGTGCAAAGATTGAAGACCAATCAAGTCAAGAGGCCGCGGAACCGCCGCAGAAGGCATGCTTCTGCCGCGGTTCCGCCGCGCATTAGAGGTATCATGAAAATTTTTTTGCATCGTAATTCTTAGAATTCCCTGCTGAATTTTTTAAGAATTTTTAATCTGGAAAAAACCCAGTTTTTAGAAAAAGTCCAGAGAGCACTTTATGGATTAGGGTTTCGATTCGTTCGGATTTTAAACTCCTTCTAGACTTCGCCTAAGGCTCTAACTAGGCTCTGATACCACTGTAGGGTTCCTAGGCACGCTAATGAGGTCTCACAAGGCATCAACCATGCCAATTTCAAATTTTAGGGGTGCCGAGAAACCCTAGACTACGGATCGTTAACTAGATGTCTAGGCGAAAAGATAACAAGTTAACAACTTAACTATTAGTTTAACAGAAATACAACCTTTGTAGATCCGGTTCTCCACCTCCATAGCTCCGTGATGGTGTCTCCTCGCTGTCCAAATCGAATCCATGACTCTTGCATCGGCTTCATCGGAGAAAAAGCGGGCTAGGTCATCGACGACGATGCCGAAGATGATCTACGTCGAGGCATCACTAGATCAAGCTCCACCTTCACCAAGCCATGAAAACTTGTGAAGGAAACACCCTATACTACTTGGCAAGAGGTAGAGGATGAAGAAATAGGAAGTGGGTTCACTTTAGAATTGGATTTCTCACTCATTAGCTCAAGTTGCCATTAAAGCTCTCAAGCTTTTTCTTCTTGTCAAGATGAAGAAGAAGAAGATGAATATTATTATGATAAGTTCTTTTAAAAGAATAATAAAAATCATTCTTATCATAATCCAACTCTAGTTAGGTGTAGAGAATTAACTAAGGTTAGGTTGTATGGTTAGGGTTAGAGAAAGAAACAAAATGGTCAACCATTTCAAAGCTTCATGAAGCTTCAAGGATAATCCAAAATTGGCCACCATTTTATTTCTTTCACAAATTAATGAATAAATAAAAGAATAAGTAAATGAAGCATAAGAAACCCTAACCATTGACCAACCATGGTTTAAACCATACACCAAACTATCATGTATCATCAAACATGATACATACAAGTGCACAAAACTATATCACATATACAATGTGCAAATGAAGTGAGAAAACCCATTTAAAGTGAACCAATACTAGTTAATGCAAAGTAATATATCAAATATATAATTATGCATTAAATCATTAAATTAACATTTGATTTAACGACCCGGTCATATCGCATATAACCGACTAATATCCAATGTATCGATTTATCGAATCAATCCTTGATTCGATAACTAGGTTATATCGCATACAACCATTCGACACATTTATCGCGAGAATGAAATACGGTATCACATACACGCATTATTCTCGGTCCCGCACATATCTCATATGCGCTCCTATTTCGTTTTGCTTGAGCCAGGAAACCTCTGTGTAGGACTCTAAAGACTCGTCAATACGCCGGCAGCAGGTGATGATCATATCAAACACCCACAAGCCGCAAGCGGTCTGCTAAACGTAACGGCCACCCGGGTATTGAGCGATCAGAAGATCGACGAGCAAGCCCGCTCACACTCCTGTGAATCCAACCAGTAACACTTACCGTACAGTCCGGTCTCGTCGTCTGATATGTCGCATATCTCGCCTAGGGGTGGTAAACGTCAGACCCCAATAGCTCGATAAGTCGTGTCGATATGAGGTCTATAAAAATTCGAGAAACTACTGGTAACACTTACCAGTAAATCTCAGCAACCCTGGCCAGGGATTTCCGGTTATAGCCAATCGAACACAGCGCAACATTAACTCCCTATACCGGGAGAGACGAATCCCCTCCTATCGCTCATTGCCTCCATGTGACTCGGGACTGTACCTAAAAACCACCGTTTTGCACGCCCTCTTAGACGTGGTAAGATGGAAATCAAAGCACAGTGGGAACCACACAAGACTCTATGACGATCTCGGGTCAATAGACTACTCTGTACCAGTGTCACCAGAGAACTGCCATCTGACGTAAGGTATAATACCATCTGGGAGTTCTCGGCGAGTCCGTCCAGTGTACCCAGTCTCCACTGAGCACCCGTATATCATCTCTGATGTCAAACACCAATGGATATGGGATCATCCATCGCCCATCTGTATGGGTCGAGAAGGTATACGCTAGTCTACTCAGGTATATCGATGCCCTGTCTCGATACACCCACGACTAGGGACCTTGAAGGATGTAATTATGGACTACCATGTCCCCACTAGTATGATCTGCATCATAGTCCAGGTAGCCAAGTACACATCCTAAGGGCTTTACCAGCATGTAACAGAGAGACAATCAGTGTACACGTTAAGGTAAAGAGTAACCAGATAGCATACTATCATGTCGAGCAAGAAAGTCCTCCCTATATATGTCCCAGCATCCACTACAATATACATCCAATGTACAGTAATGGCCTCTAGGGCATACATATAACTAACAATCTCCCACTTGCACTAGGGCCATCTGATAGCAGTGGTTGTAGTATCTCATACTCAACCATCCCATAAAAATCTCTCTCTGGGAACAGGCCTTTGTGAGTGGATCCGCTGTGTTGTCCTCTGAGTCTACTCTCCTAACCTCGATCTCCATGAAGATCAACCATCTCCATGATTAGGTGATACTGCCTTGGAATATGTCTGGATCACTGATGGGACGGGCGTTCCTTGGCATAAGCCACAACTCCATTGTCTCACTATGGTTGGAACGCAGTTCATCTCATGAACCAATATACACCCAGACAGCCTTTTTGGTAGCATCTTAAGTAGCGATGTATTCAGCCTTAATCGTCTAGTATGTCACGGTATCTATCTTGGAACTCTTCCAACATACCGTCCCTTCACTGAGGGTAAAGACAATGCCTGTGACTGACATTCAGTCGTCCTTATCATCCTGGAACACTTCCAGTGATTCTCCCCAGGATCGATTGATACCATCTTACTACAACTAGTGAGAATCCTAACATCCATTTAGATCTATCTCATAGATCCAAAACCCAGGATTTAGTAGGTATCACTTTGATCTTATGTGGAGAATCATTGTGATAAGCGGAGATTGACTGAGCGTAGCATAGGAAACTCCTTCCCTATCAAGAGTATGTCATCCACGTACTCTACGAGGATCACCACCATACTCCCTACTACCTTTTTTGTATATATAAGGTTCATCTACCATTTTGATGATGTCAAACTGTTTGACTAACACATCAAAACAGATGTTCCAACTCCGCGATACCTGCTTTATCCTATAAAGCATCTTGCACACGTTTCCGCTGCTCCCACTGTCTACGAAGCCCTCTGGATGTGTACTTATAGACGTTCTCTTCTAAAACATCATTTAGAAAAGCAGTCATGACACCCAACCGCCAGATATCGTAGTCATGGTATGTAGCCGTAGCAAGTAGGATCTGGATGGACTTAAGCATAGCCACTTGAAAAGGTTTCATCATCATCCACGCCTGGTCGATGACGAAAAGCTTTAACAAGTCTAGCTTTGAAAGTCTCAACTTTTCCATTTACACCAAGTAATCTTCTCAAGATATACTTGCTCCTGATGGGGATTTAACCCTTCAGATATCGCAACCAAAGTCCATACTTTGTTGGTGTATAAGGATTCCATCTCAGATCGCTAAGCATCCAGCCATTCTTACAGAGTCCCACTCCTGATGGCCAGCTCGAAACTAGTTGGGTCACCATCTCATGATGCAATCCTCGCTCCCACTGTCATAGAGGAACCGAAGTATCTCTCAGGTGGGTGAGGAACCCTACTAGATCGGCGGAGAGGCTGAGGTTCGTTGGAATCTACTGAATCCTTTGGTTCTACCAAATCATCTGCTGTAGTTCGTATAGCTGGAACATTTCCAGTTCTACATAACAGATCTTGCCTCGAGCTTGTCCGGATTTTGCTTTTAGACATAGGCCAGACAACCCCAAATCTTAACCATCTTAAGATATGGGCTCTTCCCTTTCCATATCACATATGAAGCGGTAGGCAACTGATTTGATTGGAACCCTATTCAATAGGTATGCAACTTCTCAAGCGCATAACACCCCAAAAGGAAAAAGGTAACTCAGTAGCACTCATCATAGAGCACACCATATCAAATAGGGTGTATCTGCTCCGCCCTGATATACCATCGTGCTATGGTGTATACGGAGGAGTAATTCTGAGAGAGAATCTTATTCTCCTTTAGAATAGTCCAGGTATTCCATGCTCAAGTATTCTCCTCCTCGATCACATCAAAGGACATAATACTTATACCCGTGTTTTGGTTTTCTACTTCTAAATCATATTCTATGAATATCTCAAAAGGTTCGGACTTGTGTTTCAACAGGAACATATGTCTGAATCTTGAGAGATTATCAGAGAATGTAACGAAGTACAAAAAACCAGTCCTGGCATGTGTAGACAGGGGACCTTAATACATCAACATGTGTCATCCCAAGAGTTTACTAACTCTTTCTCTATTTCCAGTAAACAGAGCTATGGTCATCGTATCTTTGTGACATGACTGGCAAGTTTCATAAGATGTAAATTCAAACAGATTTAAATATGCATCTAAATGTAACTTCAGCTAGTCAGGTCGCATTGATATGACCTAGTCTACAATGACTCAAGAAGGATTCGTTCATTTCTGAACTCTTCCTCTTGTGTGTGTTCCGTATACTAAAGAACTGTAGTTTGATTTAGAACATTAATGCTTTTAGATAACGTGCCTGAACCGATCAACTTTTGATATAGGAAATGTTCAAAACATTATCCAACTATACAAAATTTTATCAGTTCTTTATAAAGAGAGTGATATGATTTTGTATATCAGGTTCGGTATCTAATAACATTCGTTCAGAATCAATGTATTGGTAATACAGGGTGACAGTGACCAACAGACTTGGCTGCAACTCTTGCCCCGTTTTCTGCCTCATGAAACTTATCACCCGTTCTCAGTCCTCTACCTTTCTGTAGCCCTATGTAACATATTACATATCTGGGATCCTGATCTGGTATCACATACCCAGGACGTAAAGGATACTGAGAAACAGTTCTCTGTAATGAACACACCCGAAGATGATGCATCAGCATGCACTCTCTTCGTTTGGGCGGCACGGGAATTCTGGTAATCCCCAATTTCCTGCTCTGTCTTATAACAATTATAAGTTGGAGCGGGACCAACGTTCCCCAGCTCAGTATAACAAGCGGGTTCGGTCAATATTTCCGTATTATTATCTTGATTAAGGCGTGATATGGTCGCTACCTGGAGAGAGAGAGAAGAAAACACTCAGCGTGCGCTCTGCAAGAATAGATTGGTTATTATTTTATCTAATCAGGATGGCTCCCACTGCTTTTTATCAAATCTTTCTTCAAACCCTAAAAGGAAAGACTAGCCGGGATTAATTACACACTACAAGTTCGCCAATCTTTCAGCCAGGCCAGTGTCGGTACTTTGAGGGAGGTTCCCCGTGCTTTCGCACGAACCTAATTAATGTAAACCTCGTTTTCCCAGAGGCGTAACCCCGTTGACACCTTTCTAGATACCTACTTGATCGGCTAATTGTAATGTATAAAACTCTCCCAGGAGTAACAATTACTCGCAGCGGGTATAGGGATCCAACTATCTCATAGAAGGTATGCAATCTCATTGTAAATTTCAACACTTGAAATTCCCGATAATATTTTGCCCCTTGCGTCCTATGACCTTGACGGAGGCCAAACTACCCATAGTCCGCTAGTCAAGTTCAACCCGTACATTTCTTGATTGAATTAAACCCACCCGCACGACCCTTGACGGAGGCCAAACAACGCCGTACGAATACCCTAATCCAATCGCATCATATGCTAGCAGATAAGCACTAGTTAGCTACCGTACACTACGCCTTGACGGAGGCCAAACTACCACATCACGAATACTAACTAGTACTTATCTGAAATGACGGAGGGCTACGACAGGTTTTTCTGAAAACCTATTGCGTAATGAACTTGATATCGTTGTAGAATCAAATGATTTTAAAATGGTGTGTTTTTGAGGCTTTTCTAGTCTTGCTAAAGGAGTCACTCCCGGTGAAGGGATCGTCGGTCCTTTCCTCGTCGAATGAGGTGCGGGATATATCATATATATCACTGTGCAAAGCAAAAACTCTTAAAAGCAATCAAAAGACAAACCGAGTGTGTAGCATCTGACAGTTATTGCTAAAGGAGTCACTCCCGGTGAAGGGATCTCGGTCCTTTCCTTATCGAATAAGGTGCAGGATATATCATATATACCGCTGTGCAAAGCAAGAACTGCAGCTACCTGTTTTATTTTGAAATTCGATTCTACAACATCTTTAGGTTTCTTTTACTTTCATTAATCACATTAATGAAGTCCCATCATTTAAGTACCTAAACATCACAGATAAATACGACGTACACTTATGCCATCCGCATTCGCCTCGATGTCTCCTCGTGCACCGTTAGGTTAGGTAACTAACGGCAGAGCGGGGCAGGGCTAGCGCGGGTGTAAAACATAAGTAACATCTATATAATATATCATATATACTATATCAAGTATCCATCACAGAACATATCACATGATCACATCACAGATATCGCAGCAGAAGAATCATATGAAATATTGGATATACTAGGACGTCCGTGTTTTCAATACGAGCCAGTATAAAACACGGATTCCACGGTCGCGATGAATAGCCAAACCCACACCCCTAGACCCCTACGAGAGCGGCAAGCAACCCTACCAATTCTAGAGTTAGGAGACCCGGACTCGACTCCTCGAGTTGGTCTCCCACTGGACTCCAGAACCCAGTTACTTGTGCTCCCCTCCTTGGGTCTATCCTAGTGCGGAAAAGTAAATAATATACAGAGGGTGACATCTTCCGCAACCTGGAAGAGCCCCAATAAAAGAATATTACATACAAGTTTTTACATGAATGAAAATGAAAAACACTCATCTCACATAAAAACCCCCGGCTATTCAAACACGACAATCCAATATAACATATCTAGCAACACATAACATCACATGTCATCAACGTAAGTAAATATGCGCATCCCAATTGTCGTTGACATATAGCAACGAAACCGGCGATATCACATATTACACTTACGGTCACAGAAAAGAAAGTGTAAAACTACAACAGTTGGAATCCGCAACCTCCTTAGACATCGCATGCCTAATCAAATGAATTCCTTAGACATCGCATGCCTAACAATTATAAACCCCGCATTTTAGTCTCAAAATCGAAAACTCTTTTCAATATCAAGTCGGGCAATTCAACAGGATTCCCGACATCCTGATCGAATGCTCATCGCAAACTTTAGTAGGCGGCCGCACCCCCGATGCCGTTGACGAAGTGCACCAAGGCGGAACACCGCTGCCGCAAGCACCCGAACGGATGCTTTCGGCGACGGGGTTCTCCTACAGTCACTTGGTCGGGGCTATGGAGCGAGGCTGTCTATTAAGTTTACCCGGCGAGTATCCGCGTACGCTACGTGATTGCGACGGATTTTTGATCACATCAAAATTCCGTGGCAACCGATCAAGTGAGACTAAAGTGCTATGTTTATAACATTCATTCAGTTATCTCATAACTTCTTGTGAATTCCAATTGTTGTATCACATTCCGGATAAATAGAAAATGTTAAACTTTCCGATCGAACAATCGAACACCCAAGTTTTCCCGATACAGCTCATCACATGAAACAAGTCTAACAACATTCAGTTCGTGCCTCAGTACCAACGGTCCAGCCGTAGAAGGGTCAAGCCAATGCCTCACATGTGGCACGCCGTACTGCCCCAAACCCGAAGGTTCAAAGGGCAGTTCAAGACGGTCACATAATCGAGTTAAGGTTTGTTGTCTTCTAGAGGGACCATCGCGTTACTTGCACTACTTAGAACGTCGTTAAACTACGGAAAAATCCAACACTTGGAAATTTCCCGACAGGGGAAAAATTGGGTATTTATATCCGGTCGAACTTTTTAACATATTCAAAAATTATCCGGAAAGCCACAAGGACAAAGTCTGATAATCCGATCGAATCATCGAATCCCCAAAACAACCCCAGAAAATTCAACTCTTGAATAAATATTAAAAATTCCCAGGAAAACCAGCACCAGAAAGCATGAATTACTGTGCAAAGATTGAAGGCCAATCAAGTCAAGAGGCCGCGGAACCGCCGCAGAAGGCAGGCTTCTGCCGCGGTTCCGACGCGCATTAGAGGTATCATGAAAAAATTTTTGCATCGTAATTCTTAGAATTCCCTGCTGAATTTTTTAAGAATTTTTAATCTGGAAAAAACCCAGTTTTTAGAAAAAGTCCAGAGAGCACTTTATGGATTAGGGTTTCGATTCGTTCGGATTTCAAACTCCGTCTAGACTTCGCCTAAGGCTCTAACTAGGCTCTGATGCCACTGTAGGGTTCCTAGGCACGCTAATGAGGTCTCACAAGGTATCAACCATGCCAATTTCAAATTTTAGGGGTGCCGAGAAACCCTAGACTACGGATCGTTAACTAGATGTCTAGGCGAAAAGATAACAAGTTAACAACTTAACTATTAGTTTAACGGAAATACAACCTTTGTAGATCCGGTTCTCCACCTCCATAGCTCCGTGATGGTGTCTCCTCGCTGTCCAAATCGAATCCATGACTCTTGCATCGGCTTCATCGGAGAAAAAGCGGGCTAGGTCATCGACGACGATGCCGAAGATGATCTACGTCGAGGCATCACTAGATCAAGCTCCACCTTCACCAAGCCATGAAAACTTGTGAAGGAAACACCCTATACTACTTGGCAAGAGGTAGAGGATGAAGAAATAGGAAGTGGGTTCACTTTAGAATTGGATTTCTCACTCATTAGCTCAAGTTGCCATTAAAGCTCTCAAGCTTTTTCTTCTTGTCAAGATGAAGAAGAAGAAGATGAATATTATTATGATAAGTTCTTTTAAAAGAATAATAAAAATCATTCTTATCATAATCCAACTCTAGTTAGGTGTAGAGAATTAACTAAGGTTAGGTTGTATGGTTAGGGTTAGAGAAAGAAACAAAATGGTCAACCATTTCAAAGCTTCATGAAGCTTCAAGGATAATCCAAAATTGGCCACCATTTTATTTCTTTCACAAATTAATGAATAAATAAAAGAATAAGTAAATGAAGCATAAGAAACCCTAACCATTGACCAACCATGGTTTAAACCATACACCAAACTATCATGTATCATCAAACATGATACATACAAGTGCACAAAACTATATCACATATACAATGTGCAAATGAAGTGAGAAAACCCATTTAAAGTGAACCAATACTAGTTAATGCAAAGTAATATATCAAATATATAATTATGCATTAAATCATTAAATCAACACTTGATTTAACGACCCGGTCATATCGCATATAACCGACTAATATCCAATGTATCGATTTATCGAATCAATCCTTGATTCGATAACTAGGTTATATCGCATACAACCATTCGACACATTTATCGCGAGAATGAAATACGGTATCACATACACGCATTATTCTCGGTCCCGCACATATCTCATATGCGCTCCTATTTCGTTTTGCTTGAGCCAGGAAACCTCTGTGTAGGACTCTAAAGACTCGTCAATACGCCGGCAGCAGGTGATGATCATATCAAACACCCATAAGCCGCAAGCGGTCTGCTAAACGTAACGGCCACCCGGGTATTGAGCGATCAGAAGATCGACGAGCAAGCCCGCTCACACTCCTGTGAATCCAACCAGTAACACTTACCGTACAGTCCGGTCTCGTCGTCTGATATGTCGCATATCTCGCCTAGGGGTGGTAAACGTCAGACCCCAATAGCTCGATAAGTCGTGTCGATATGAGGTCTATAACAATTCGAGAAACTACTGGTAACACTTACTAGTAAATCTCAGCAACCCTGGCCAGGGATTTCCGGTTATAGCCAATCGAACACAGCGCAACATCAACTCCCTATACCGGGAGAGACGAATCCCCTCCTATCGCTCATTGCCTCCATGTGACTCGGGACTGTACCCAAAAACCACAGTTTTGCACGCCCTCTTGGACGTGGTAAGATGGAAATCAAAGCACAGTGGGAACCACACAAGACTCTATGACGATCTCGGGTCAACAGACTACTCTGTACCAGTGTCACCAGAGAACTGCCATCTGACGTAAGATATAATACCATCTGGGAGTTCTCGGCGAGTCCGTCCAGTGTACCCAGTCTCCACTGAGCACCCGTATATCATCTCTGATGTCAAACACCAATGGATATGGGATCATCCATCGCCCATCTGTATGGGTCGAGAAGGTATACGCTAGTCTACTCTGGTATATCGATGCCCTGTCTCGATACACCCACGACTAGGGACCTTGAAGGATGTACTTATGGACTACCATGTCCCCACTAGTATGATCTGCATCATAGTCCAGGTAGTCAAGTACACATCCTAAGGGATTTACCAACACGTAACAGAGAGACAATCAGTGTACACGTTAAGGTATAGAGTAACCAGATAGCATACTGTCATGTCGAGCAAGAAAGTCCTCCCTATATATGTCCCAGCATCCACTACAATATACATCCAATGTACAGTAATGGCCTCTAGGGCATACATATAACTAACAAGAACCATAGAGATAAAACCCAAAACACTTCTCTACTCATCCTAGTGTACAAGGTCTAGCAAGCTAAGTGTTCTAGTTTCCTCTAGATTGAGGTTGGAGCCAAAGGTAGAACCTTTCGGGTGGATCCATCTTCGGCATAAGGAGACTACGAGGTGAGGCCGATCCGACCACCACAAGGAGTTGAAGAGAAGGAGTTCAAGTTTAGGTATAACCCCTAACCTAGTAGCTAAACTCTTAGTTAGGTTGTTAGATAGTTTGTTTAACAAAGATCCGTTTCTAGAGTCCATGTTACCCCACCGAAAAGATTGTTTTTCACCATTTCCACAACCCCAAAGAACCGGGGACGGATAACGTGGACTTACAGTGGTATCAGAGCCTAGTTAAACACTATCTAACATGTTAGCAAAATAATTAGAAGTTCGATCGGAGAAAAAGTCACGAAACATGCCCGGAACACAAACTTTCTGTCGATTTTTAAACTGCTGTAAAAATTATTTGACATATACCAAAAATCGTCTCAGGGTTTTATTTGAACACAGCAGAAAAACGAGCCAACGAACCGACCAACTCACCGCGGAACCGCGGCAAGAAGAGCTTCTTGCCGTGGATCCACGGCCGAGTTGACTCGGCCGTAGATCGGTTTCACTGCAGCGTGTTCTCTGTGCTGTTTTGGGATTTTTGGAATATGATTTTTCTGCCCAGATTTTCCAGAAAGAAAAATTTGTTTTTTGGGTGGTTAAAATCCGTATTTTGATCGAACTTCTAAAGACTTTAGCTAACGGGTTATATCTGTGATGTGATATATGTATTGAACGTCTGCTAATCGCTATACATCGATTAGTGGGGGTTATACATATCTGTGATCTGTAATGTTGATGGTATGTGTATATGAATTCATTGGATTGTCGCGGATGAATAGCCGGGGGGTTGTGAGATGATAGTTTTCTTTATCTTTCAATTCATGTAATTTGTAATTGATGTAATATTATTTGTATGGCCGCACATCCGGGATGAGCTTGTAGCCACCATTGTATAATTTCTTTTACTGTTTTTGCTCCTAGGATAGACCCAAGGAGGGGGTGCACAAACTACCGGGTACCTCGAAGTGCCGAGTGGCCTACTCACGTTGTTGAGGGAGGTTGCTTCACTTCAAGTATTTGGCGGGTAGTTTGCCGCACCCGTAGGGGTCTAGGGTGGGGTATTGGCTATTCACCGCGACCGTGTAATCAGCTTTTCGTTACAGGCTCATACGGAATGCGGATTCCTAGTATATCCAATGTGTTCATCTGTGATCTGGAATGGCTATCATTGCATCTGACGAATGTATATATCTATATATGATATCTATTTAGGCGTTGCTTATGTTTTGCATCCGCGCTAGTCCAGCCCCCGCTCTGTCGTTAGTTAAGTAACCTAACAGGTAATGACGGGGCCCCGTGGCGAATGCGGATGGCATAAGCGTATGTCATATTTTCGTTGTTTTCTGCAATGGTAGGATTAAATGATGGGACAAATTAAAATTAATGCAAGAAAATAAACCAAAGTAAAGTCGTTGGAACAATTTCAAAACCACTCGGTTTCTTTTCAAAAACAACTTTTAAACGCGGAGCTTAAGACACTCCTTTTAAAAGCTATCTTGTTCCATCGATTATATCAAGTTCACTACGTTCACGGTTTTGCCAAAACCATTCGTAGCCTTCCGTCGTTTCATATGAATATTCAACAGTATTCAAGCTGTGTTTGTTGGCTTTAGTCAAGGCACAGTGTTTGGTAGCTGGTGGGTATTCATATGTTGCATAGATAGATGCGTTGGTTTGGGACAGTCGTATTACTTTGTTGGCCATAGTCAAGGATATATACGGGTGGGTTCAAATCAACCTGGACAACGACGGGTAGAACTTGACATGTGACTTATGATTTGTTGGCCTTAGTCAAGGTCATAAGAGCATGGGGCAAAAATCCACATCGGGAGTTTCTAAAGAAACTGAAACTTGCTAGCGCTGCATACCATTTGGAGTGTGATGATTCTGGTAGGATTCCTTCAGTTTTGTCATGCGATGATATTTGGATCCCGATCCTACTGTGAGTATATGCTACTCCTCGGGAAATTTCCCACTTAACGATCAATGCTATAAACCAAGTAGGTGTCTATAAAGGTGTTAGCGGGGTTACGCCCCCAGGGAAAAGAGGTTATTTAATTAAGGAACTTCGCGAAAGCGTTGGAAAACCTCCCTCGAAGTACCAACACTGGCCTGGCTGAACGGTTAAGCAAGTATTGTACGGTGAGATTGATCCCGACTAATTCTTCCTTTTTGGTTTGAGGAGGAATTCGAGAAACAGTGGGAGCCATCCTGTTTAGACAAACTAAAAACCACTCTAAACTTGCAAGAGCATCATGCTGAGTGTTTCTTCTTTCTCTCCTAATTGCAGCGACCAATCGTCATGACCGGATTTAAGTTACTTCTAGATAAGAATATACTGACAGGGCCAAACTATAAAGATTGGCTCAGGAATGTCAAAATGGCAATCACTTACGACAAGCTGGGATATCTCCTTACCACCAAAGCTCCCCTGTCCCAGGTCCCACCTCCAGCGTTGCGGATAAGGAAATCCGTAAGACCTGGGAGATCGATTGCGCGAAGGCCAAGTGCCTCATGCTTGCCTCTATGGACAATAAACATCAGAGGAGGCACGAGAATATGGACTAATCCATATTTCTCCATACTAAGGAACTATATGGAGAGCAATCCCGTATCGCCAGATACGAAGTCTCGAAAAAGTTGTTTTCGACGAGATTGGCCGTCGGATCATCGGTAGCGGAACACGTGCTTAAGATGATTGGCTTCATTGAAGAGCTCGCGGACCTTGAAACCACGTTAGAGAACGAGCTCTATATGGACTTGATTCTCCAGTCCCTTCCTTCCACTTACGCCCAGTTTATCCTGAACTTCAACTTGCAAGGAAAAGAAGTTGAACTTCCGGAGCTCCTTAACATGTTGAGGAGTGCAGAGGGCACCCTACAGAAAGGTAGGGAAACATCCACTTTGTTTGTAGGAGGATCTTTCTCTTCTAAGTCCAAGGTGAAAGCCAAGGGAAAGAAGAAGAAAGCCCCCGCCAAACCAAGGGGTGGTGTTAGTAAAGTGGAAACGAAGGGAAAAGCAAAGGCAACAAAGATAGCGGGGCAGCTTGTGGGAAAGGAAGAGTGCTTTTATTGTCATAAGAAAGAAACTGGAAAAAGGATTGCAGGGCTTGGAAGGCCAAGAACCAGGACCCGAAGCAAGTTGCGGCTTCGGCTTCAGGTGTGTATGTTATTGAAAACTGTTTATCAATAAACTCTACTTCCTGGGTATTGGATACCGGATCAGGATCTCATATCTATAATTCTTTGCAGGTACTGAGAAAGCGTAGGGTTTTGAAGGCAGGTGATATGACCCTCAGAGTTGCAAACGGAGCTGGCATGGATGCTGAGTCCGTGGGGGACTATCACCTGGGATTGTCAGATGGACACGTTTTGGTTTTGCGTAATTGTTATTTTGTACCCAATGCAACCTGTAATATCATTTCTATATCTTTAATGTCTAAAGAAGGTTATGAATTTGCATTTGTAAGTAATTTTGTAAACATTCACCTTAATCAAGTTCTGATTGGGTCGGGTAGATTAAGCAATGGTATATACGTATTAAACCAACCACAGATTTTCAATGTCCAGAATACAGACAAAAGAAAGTCTCCGGAAACAAATCAGGCTTTCTTATGGCATTGTAGACTGGGTCACATCAATGAGAGAAGGTTGACAAAGTTACATACAGAAGGATATTTAGATCCGTTCGAATATTAATCGTATGCAACTTGTCAATCCTGTCTCAAAGGAAAGATGACAAAGACTCCGTTCACTGGACACGGAGTAAGAGTGAGCGAGCTCTTAGGACTCGTACACAGCGACGTGTGCGGTCCAATGTCTACACATGCGTGAAGCGGTTATTCTTACTTCATTACTTTTACGGATGACTTTTCACGGTACGGATATGTCTTCTTAATGAAACATAAATCCGAAGCCTTTGGAAAATTCCAGGAATATAAGAATGAAGTAGAAAAACAAACCGGCAAAAGTATCAAGACACTGAGATCTGATCGAGGTGGTGAATACTTGAGTGCCGAGTTCCTGGATTACCTAAAAGAGAATGGAATTCTCTCTCAGCTTACTCCTCCATACACTCCGCAACATAACGGTGTATCGGAGAGACGGAACCGGACCCTATTGGATATGGTACGTTCCATGATGAGTAAGGCTGAGTTACCGCGATCATTCTGGGGATATGCACTGGAATCAGCTGCATATCTTTTGAACCGAGTTCTAACTAAGACAGTGTCTACCACACCATATCAGATGTGGTGTGGAAAGAAACCCTATCTTAAGCACATTAAGACATGGGGATGTCCAGCTTTTGTCAAAAAGCAGCATGCGGACAAACTCGAGGCACGCTCAGTACAGTGCAAGTTTGTGGGATATCCAAAGAACTCCAAGAGATATTTCTTCTATTGCGAAGAGGAACAAAAGGTTTTTGTTTCTCGTCATGCCTGCTTCTTGGAAACTGAGTTTTTGGAAAATCAGATAAGTGGGAGCGCAATAGAACTGGAAGAAATTCCAGAACCACGAGCTATTACTGAAATCTTAGAAAAACCAGAGGGTTCGAAAGAAAATGACATTCCTACGCCACTCCGCAGGAGTAGTAGGAAGTCTCATCCGCCCGAGAGATACTACGGTTTTCTCATAGACGGGGATAGAGAGGATTGCATCATTGATAGTGATGAGCCTACTAGCTTCCAGCAAGCCATTCAGAGCGGTGACTCAGTAAAATGGCTGGATGCAATGCGGACCGAGATGGAGTCCATGTACACCAACAAAGTTTGGACTTTGGACTTTGCTCCAGAAGGGGTAAAACCCGTAGGTTGCAAATGGATCTTCAGAAAGAAGATTGGTGTAGATGGACATATTGAAACCTATAAAGCTAGGCTTGTTGCAAAGGGTTTTCGTCAAAGACCTGGTTTGGACTATGACGAGACATTTTCTCCAGTAGCTATGCTCAAATCCATTCGGATCCTTTTTGCCATTGCTGCCTTCCACGATTATGAGATCTGGCAGATGGACGTAAATACGGCTTTCCTAAATGGAAATTTGGAAGAGTGCGTCTATATGGATTAGCCAGAGGGATTCATTCAGAGTGGGAGCAGCGGTAAAGTGTGCAAGTTGCTCAAGTTCATCTATGGACTGAAGCAGGCATCGCGGAGTTGGAACATCTGCTTTAATGATACTGTCAAAGAATTCAACTTTGTCAGAAACCCAGATGAACCATGCATTTACAGTAAGATTGTAGGGAGAAATGTGGTATTCCTCGTCTTGTACGTCGATGACATTCTCCTAATAGGAAATTATATTCCTATGCTACAGTCAGTCAAAGGATTCTTGTCACAAAGGTTCTCCATGAAGGACCTGGGCGATGCCAACTACATTCTGGAGATCCAGATCTATCGTGATAGATCTAAGAGGATGTTGGGACTTTCACAGTCCAGGTACATAGACACCATACTGAAACGATTCAGTATGGAAGATTCCAAGCGTGGTAATTTGCCGGCTTGTCACTGAATCACCCTCTCCAAAGACTCATTTGGAAAGGGCTCGCATGTCATCAATACCCTACGCATCTGCGGTAGGCTCTATAATGTATGCGATGTTGTGTACCAGACCAGATGTAGCATACGCATTGAGCGTTGTAAGCCGGTATCAGTCGGACCCAGGGGAGAAACACTGGATAGCAGTAAAGAACATTCTCAAGTACCTGAGAAGGACTAAAGAGATGTTCTTGGTGTATAGCGGAAAAGACATCCAGATCGAGGCCTTTGCTGACTCCAGCTTCCAGAGTGACAAGGATGACTCCAAGTCTATGTCGGGTTATGTCTTTACCCTCAATAGAGGGGCGATTTACTGGAAGAGTTCCAAGCAGGAGACCGTTGCTGACTCAACTATGGAAGCGGAGTACATAGCTGCTTGCGATGCCGCAAAGGAAGCTGTCTGGATGAAGAAGTTCCTCACGGAGCTTCAGGTGGTTCCTACCATTGTTGATCCAATACCGCTGTATTGTGACAACAACGGCGCTATAGCTTTAGCGAAGGAACCCAGGTCCCATCAGAAGTCCAGGCACATTTTGAGGCGGTTCCACCTGATCAGGGAGATCGCAGATCGCCGGGAGATCGAGGTGAAGAGAGTAAATTCAGAAGATAACACTGCAGATCCATTCACGAAGGCCTTAACCCAGACTCAGTTCGAGCGGCTGATCGAGATGATAGGTCTTCGATACGCCAGTACATGGCCTTAGTGCAAGTGGGAGATTGTTAGTGTATATGCCCTAGGGGCCATTCCTGTATCATACTAGTTTGTGTATTACTTAATGGAAGCTTGAGATATTCACCATTGTATAGACAATCTTGCTCAAAATAGTAGTATGCTACTTGGTTTGTCTCTACTTCAATGTGTGTACATGTGTTTCTTTTAACATATCGCCTATACACATTAGTGGAGCCCTTAGGATCTTTGCTTGATTACCAGCGTTGTGATGGTAGTCACACTCGTGGGGGCTGGGTAATCCATAAGCACATCCTTATACAGGTCCCTAGTCGTAGGACTATCGAGACAGGGCATCGATACTCCGGAGTAGACTAGCGTATGCGCTTCTCATCCCAGCAGGGGAGACGGTCTGTCCCACAGCCGTCAGTACGTCGTACTTGAGATAGTATGCGGGTGCTCGTTAGGTTATGGGTACACTGGACAGGACTCGTCGGGAACTGATTGGTTGGTACTATACCTATCATTAGTTATCAGTTCCCAGGTGACATGAGTACAGCTTAGTCCGCTGACTTGACACTGTCACTTCACCTCGAGTGTGTTCCCACTGTACTTTGATTACTACCCTACCACGGCTCAAAGGAGTCGTGCAAACAGGTAGTAGTTGGGTGCAGTCCCGAAGCACTTGGAGGCAGTGACGGTTATACAGGATTCGTCTCTCCTGGTATTGGGAGTTGATATCGCGCTGTGTTAAGGAGAGCCATTACACACAGTCGTCCCTGGCCAGGGCAAGCGAGATGCACTGGTAGGTTTCCAGTGTTATCTCAGGGTGTTCTGGGCTACACTTCGACACGACTTGTACCGCTATTAGGGGACTGACGTTTACCGCCCCCCTAGGCCCGCCATGCGATATTCTCAGACGAACAGACCGGACTGTACGGAGACTGTCACATTCAGGCTCAGTAGGAGTTCGGATGAGTTCACCTCGTCAGTCTTCTTATCGGCATCTACCTGGGGGCCGTTACGCACAGCTAGTGCCGCTTGCGGTCTGTGGTTAAACCCACTGCCAGCGTAGTGTCAAGTCTTTAGAGTCCCACACAGAGAGCTATTCGCCTTTAGGCAAAAGAGTAGAGGTCGTATGGTTTTGCGACAGGGTTCGGTCACATCCGCGCACTTGTGCACGTTTGGTGTCCGGGCAGTTATTACTAGCGGGCTTAGGTTTAAGCCAGATCCTAGTATACGTTTTGGGATTGGTTTTATCTCGTTTGTATTCATGTTCCTCGCAACGCGGATGCGGGTGTGTATACATGGTTGACAAAGACGGAGGCAGAGGATTCTCATTAGGGTTGTTGACTGTTGACTTTTGCTAAACCCTAATGAGAATTAGAATTATGATTAATAATAATATTAATTAAGTATTATTGTGCCATGGTTGGGTTGAAAGGTTGACTTTGTTGACCGGTTGAGTAGGTTAGACTTGTTGACCATCATCATGACAATGGCTATCATTTCATGGCATTGATCTTTGCTTGCTTGTTTGTTCACAAAATGCATTAAATGCATGAAATGATAAAGCCATTAACATGAACCATCACAAGATGCTTAATTATTGTTATTATTATGATTATTTTTTGTTATGAGAGCATGGGTGAAAAAAGTCTTGCTCATTCTATCATTCTCACTCTCTCCTCTTCCTCTTGCTCTCTCTTTAGCTCATGGTTCTATTGTCTCATGAGTTGAGAAACATGAACCATAGAGATAAAACGCAAAACACTTCTCTACTCATCCTAGTGTACAAGGTCTAGCAAGCCAAGTATTCTAGTTTCCTCTAGATTGAGGTTGGAGCCAAAGGTAGAAGCTTTCGGGTGAATCCATCTTCGGCACAAGGAGACTACAAGGTGAGGCCGATCCGACCACCACAAGGAGTTGAAGAGAAGGAGTTCAAGTTTAGGTATAACCCCTAACCTAGTAGCTAAACTCTTAGTTAGGTTGTTAGATAGTTTGTTTAACAAAGATCCGTTTCTAGAGTCCATGTTACCCCACCGAAAAGATTGTTTTTCACCATTTCCGCAACCCCAAAGAACCGAGGACGGGTAACGTGGACTTACACTTTTACCTTTGTTTCGACTTTTGTCCGCAATACTAGTAGGTGGATTATGAGGATATTCTTTTGTCTTCCACCATGTATATCTACTTTTGTATCTAGTATACTCTATCTACCACTTGTATATTTGACCTAGAGACGAGACTGTGAGACTTGTATTATTTTGGTATATGGTGTCGAGCTCGTGTGAGCTGACTTTTATGTTTTCTTGTGGTGATGTTTTCTATTTCTTGTTCTTTTATTGTTTTCTCACTATTATGATATATTATTGCCTGTGTTTGTGTTCCTCCAATTCGGCGAAGAGCTAGCACCCGCTTGGGGATACCCATTATGTTTGATTATTTATATTCATATTATGTATCAGTTTAGGATCAGTTTTTATAAAGTAGATGCTGCCGAATTTTTTTTATAAAATTTGAGGCTTCAAAGATTTTTATACAACTCTTGCATGCTTAGATTAACCATTTTAAACAAGTATTTATCACTCTAATTTATTTCACGGTTTAGATTTCTGGGATTTTGGCTGGCTTGAATTACGTTACGTCTCTAAACGTTGCGTGATTTAAGTGCCAGTCACCTTCCACACTCGAGTCGTGATAAGTATACTATTTTGGTTTGTCTTTATCTTAACATGTGCACATGTTATACTCGATATCACATATGGCGGATACATGTTGATAAAGCCCATAGGATTTTTCTTGACTACCAGCGTTATGATGGTGATCATACTAGTGGCAGCTGGGTAGTCCATAAGCACATCCTTAAGGTCCCGAGTTGTAAGAATATCGAGACCGGGTATTGATATTCCAGAGTAGACATATGTATACGTTTCTAAACCCCGACGAGGGACGGTGGTTGGTCCCACAGCTATTGGTGTGATCACATAAGATTGTGTTGGGATCCGGCTCCCACACCGCGGAGGTCGCGGCCGAGGCGGAAGCGAAAACAAAAATTCTTGCAAGCACCGGAGTCCCGTAAAACCTAAGATTCGAACCATATACCTAAACTAGCTATACTACAAGTGCAAAGGTTGAAGAAATACAACCTTTGTCGTGTGTCCTCCCAATTATGGAAGGCCCATCCAAGCTCATAGCCGCCGAGATCGTGCTTGAGAATTGACCACCCTTGTCGAAGACGACTCACCCGAGAAAACGCGGAGGAGGCCCAAACCGACGACCCAAATTCGCTAGATTTGGATGGCCGGTGATATAGGAATACTCCACTAAATTTTTCTCTCTAGAATCTTGCTCAAATATAAGAGGGAGAAGGAGAAGGAGAAGAGGAAGCATGAACTAACCATGGAGCAAGTGAGGAAAAATGAAAATCTCATCAAGTGTAGAAGTGGCATGGCTTGCTCTTTATCATCCATCAATAGTGCACCCAAAAAAAATAATCATTTTAAAAGAAAACCATGCCTCTCTACAATGTTGCACCATGCTTCCACTTTCCACCTCATTTCCCATTTAATTTTCTAAATGGAAAATTAAATATGAGGTGTCCATCTTCTAGAAGTATTGCCGTATAAATACGGAATACTTCACCTGGTATATGTATCGCTACATATACGCGTATCCATATAAAAATACGGATAACACCAAAGAGAGAAAATAAATAGTGAACAATAATACTAAAATACATGTATCAAAATACATATATAAATTATTAAATCAAAACCTGATTTAATAATCTTGCTTAATTCTAAACCGGCTAGTATTATCAACCGTCTGATTAAAGTCCGTGTATCGCGTACACGTATTTAATTGGACCCCTTTCACGTACCACCGTACGGCTCCTACATCTGTCGCCTAAACCGGGAAAACCTTCAGTGTGGAACTCTAAAGACTTGATAATACGTTGGTAGTGGGTTTAACCATAAGCACGTCAGCGTCACTAGCCGTACGTAACAGCTATCAAAATAGTTGTCAAAAGGGGGGTCGATAATCAAGTGCGTCCTTACCCTACTGAGCCTGAATGTGATAATCTCCGTACAGTCCGATCTCTTCATCAAAGAGTATCACATATTGGGTCTAGGGGATGGATAACGTCAGACCCCTACTAACCCGATAAATCATGTCTGAGTCAAGCTCATCACCAACTAAGATACTACTGATCAACTATCAGTAAATCTCCCCTACCGTAGCTACGGATTTTTGGTGGTAGCCAACCGAGCACAGCGCGACATCGAATCCTAATACCAGGAGAGACGAATCCCTGACAATCGACTACTGCCTCCATGTGGCTCGGGACTGTACCCGACTAAAACCTATTTTCATGACTCCTTTGAGCCATGGTAGGATAGTAATCAAAGTATAGTGGGAACTCAAACGAGACAAATGACTACTTCAGGTCAAAGGACTAACCTGCACCCATGCTACTTGAGAACTTCTATCTAACGATAGGTATAATACCATGTAGAAGTTCTCGGCGAGTCCGTCCAGTGTACTCACCTCCAATGAGCACCTGTATACTATATTAAGTGTCACAACACCAATGGCTTGTGAGACCGGCTACCGCCCCTCATCGGGGTCTCGAAATGTATACACTACTCTACTCTGGAATATCGATACCCAGTCTCGATACTCCTACGACTAGGGACATTTAAGGATGTGATTATAGGCTACCCAGCTCTCTCGTATATGATTGCCATCATAATGCTGCAGTCAATCAAGAATCCTACGGGTTTCATCATTATGTATTAGCGACACACAATAATAAGTAAAACATGTACACATCAACGATAAAGATAAACCAAATAGCATACTATCATTTCGAGTAAAATTGTTCTACCTGTATAGGTCCTCCCTCAATTTTCATAATCGCGTGCCTGCAATTACAGTAATTTCCTTGAGAGCACTATATCCAATAATCTCCCATTTGCACTTAAGGCTAATTATTGCGATATCGCATACCCATATCCTGTGTGCTATCGAATACCCAACTTCTCTACTAATTAGTTTCTCAAATCTCGTTTGAGGAATATCCGTATTCGAGAAATAGCCTTAGAAAGTGGATCGGCTATAATGTTTCAACTTCATCTCTCTATATCTCAAATTTATGGAGATGAACAATCTCCCAATCTGAGTGAGACCCAATCTCAAGAATTTGTTTGGATACCTGATGGGACCAAGTTCATCAATGAACAACACTTATTCAACAAACTTCTTGGACTGTATCCTCTGTTGAGTTATAACCGGCATTCTGCACAATGATTACCTCAGTATCGTTATTGAAACACTATCCAATACACTGATCCTCAGAAGAGGGTAAACTCATAACTTGA
The DNA here is from genome assembly GCA_030015575.1 of Agapanthus africanus. NCBI lineage: Eukaryota > Viridiplantae > Streptophyta > Magnoliopsida > Asparagales > Amaryllidaceae > Agapanthus > Agapanthus africanus. The sequence continues at coordinate 772,214,777 of JASDDO010000019.1, read as the reverse complement.
CAGCATCTCTGTCATCCAGGTCACCTTGGAAGCCTTAACCGATAACCACCTCCCAGAGGAGGCTGCCGTTATCTTATACCAAGAACATGCTCTTATGTTCTTTACTGCTTCCCTTTGTTTCTCAAGGATTGGATTAATATATGCTTGTTGCAACTAGTGCAAAAGCAATATCTGGTGCTGTACAAGACATTGCACGACCGGCTCAATTTCCTAAGCAAATGATATATCATTCATGCCCGCCCCCTCTCTTCATCAGTCTAGAAGACATCCTTTTTAGAGAGGGTGACTCCATCACTTGCGGGTACACTACCACGCCAGGAGTCATCCATTCTAAAATACTTTTAGAATATTGTCTAAGTACTTGATTTGGGAAACTTCCCAAATCTAGATCTAAAACGATAAATCTAGTTACTAGAACTCCTGATATACATCCATATCCAACATGGAGAAAACACTCTATGACAACCAAAGTCTGACCGATTGTAGTATAGGAACATCACTTTCTATCTGGAGTATATCATCTAAAACTAGGATAGTACTCCCTACATCCTTCTTACTAAGTTCATCTTTTGTTTTGATGAAGTCAATTACTTTGACTGTCACATCAAAACAGATGATCTGTCTCCGCTATCCTTGCTTTAGTCTACGAATAAACATAAGCATCTTGCACACCTTCCGCTGCTCCCACTGACTATGATAAACCTCTGGCAGAGTCATGTACACGTGCACTTCCAAAATCCCATTTGGAAAGACGTTATAGTCATTTACCTGCCAGATATCATAGCCATGAACTGCATCAGCGCAAATCATATCCATATGAACTTCAGCTAGACACTGAAGTAAAAGTCACATCACAATCCACAATGGGTATTTGATGAAAAATCTTACAACAATTCCAGCCTTATTAGGTTAGTACCTTTCCACCTGCACAGATCTTGAAAGATCTACTTGTTTCTAATGGGTTTTACCCCTTCAGGAGCACCTAGCACAGTCCAAAATCCATGACTTGCTGAAGTGCATGGAGTCCATCTCGGGTATGAAATACCTGGTCAACTGGAAGTTACCACTTCTTATGACTTGTTGATAACAAGTAGGGGGAATAGCAGTGTCAAGTCATATCTATATGGACTTTGGCATAGACACTGAAGTAAAAGTTACATCACAATCTACAATGGGTATTTGATGAAGACTCTTTACAAAAAGTCTAGCCTTATTAGGTTAGTACCTTTCCACCTGTACAGATCTTGAAAGATCTACCTGCTCTTAATGGGTTTTACCCCGTTCTGGAGCACCAAGCAAAATCCAAAATCCATAATTTGCTGAAGTGCATGGAGTCCATCTTGGATATGAAGAATCTGGTTACCTGGAAGTTTCCACTTCCTATGACCTACTGATAACTAGTAGGACCATCATTTCCATGATGCCGACCTCCCTGTCAATGTCTACGAGAAAATCGAAGCATCTCTCGGGTATCTGAGGTCACCTACTAAAATCTGTGGAGTGGCCAACAGTTTGTCAAGTTCAATTGAATCCTTAGGTTCTACTAAATTTTCGGTAACCGTTTATGGTCCTGGAATTACTTCCAATTCTACCATACTCCCACTAGTTTCTTTTGCAAAAAGATCCTTTTATAAAAAGGTGGCGAGTCAAGAACAATGTAACTATTGATATTTAAAATGGTAGAAACAAAATCGTAACGAATGCACGGGATAATCCACAAACCGCGATTACCGAAGCGTGCCACTAGTTTGTCTGGATTCTGCTTTTAGACAGAAACCGGATAACTCCATATCTTAACAACCATAAGATATGCAACCATTCTATATCCATATAGAATCATGGCACTAATTTAGATGGAACCAGATTCAAAGGCCATGCAGCTGTTTCTAGTGCATATTACCTAATGGAAAAAGGCCAATACAACATTACTTATCATGGAGCACGTCCAATGATGTGTAACCTGTGAGAAAATCAAGTTCTCGATATTACTATGATGGAATACCTAGCATAAGTATCTATATCTTTGATCACCTCGAAGAATCGCGATACTTCCAACGTATGGTTCTCTACTTTATTCTTATACCTACAAATTTCTCAAAATCTTTAGACCCTGCATTACTGCGAATGCGTGTCTAAAACCAGAGAACTCAAAGGTAAGCCTGAATGAAGTAAGAGTATCAACCCCTTTGTCCCGAAGGACACTAGGCATAATACATCTCCATCTATAAGTCCCAAGAGTATACTAACTCAAATTCTGTGTATTGTAAATTGAAAGCTGTATCTTGATTAAGAATGTCTTATATCGTTATTCAATGCACCTTATCTTATTCTCAAACGATAAAGGTAAATGTTCACAACACAATTTTCAAAATGTATATCTCACTTTATAAAAATAAAGTTACAGATATTTCATTTTAAAATTCGGTGCATAACAACGGTTATTCGAAACTAAATATTTGCCGTCACGCAAAAACCAGGCGATTTAATCCAATATCACTAATTACAACGAATTTTGATATTGAGGATCAAATTGCACATTTCCCAATATTTTTCTCCTACTCATCATCTGTAACACCATAAAGATGTGAGAACCAAGTCCGATAAATACATACCCTGAAGTCAGAATTAATTAAGAAAACAGTTCTCTTTTACATGTACATGGCAAAACTGAAACATGAAAATATTTCATAGAGGATGGTCAGGTATTCCTAGTAATGCCTTTTCCATTATCCAGATTCATGACAGTAGTCACAATTTCCATTGCCCTCACTTCAGTCCCTTTATATGTCTCTACTTCTTATCTTCTGTACACTATCCTTAGGCTAATTGGTTTTCTTCCTTTCCTATCTTTCGGCACCAGCCTAAGATTTGGAAGAAGACTATCCAATAAGCGTAACAGGTGTACCCTCCTAATCAAGGAGCTCTCGCATCCTGAGAGAAGGTAAAGGGAATAGACAACCGAATAATCCTATTCAATTTCTTTAGAACCTGTGGCCATCCTCGACTGAAGTAACTTCTTCGAGTTCGTATGTAACTATACGATGGCCGTTCCAAGCAATATGGATCATCGTAGTTGTAATATTTTGGAAAATTATAAATATTAATTTATAATTTTAAATATGGAGATAATGAGTTTACAAAAATGATGTCACATATGAATTTTGGTATCGGATTTATATCCGCAAAAATGTAATTATTTTGGTAAATAGGAAGAAAAGTGTGTGATATCATAACAATGATATTTTAATTGTTTTAACATGACATGAGATTTTATATTAAGATAATGGTATTTAAGTGTTATAATAAGTATTTCATTTCTTTTAAAACATGGAGTTAGATTTGAAATATAAAGGGTTTTATTTATGTAATTCTTTTATATGTTTCGTTATATTATAACCTAGGCTAAACCCTCACCCTCAACACACCCTCACACTCACCCTCTTCCCTACACCTCATGCTAACACTCCCCACCTCACCCTTCATGGTTGACACCAACACCTTACAACCCTCCACCTCATTCTTTCTCTACCTATCTCCCTCATCAAATTACACATACTTAATTATCATTCTCTAACTGAACAATTTATCAATTTCCTTTAACCCCATCCCAAGTTCAACACTTCACTCAAAAGCCATGATTTCCATTATCTAGTATGTGCACATCATCAAGTTAGAGCCACTACAACACCTAAGAGCTTCCACCATGCAATTCTTGAGCTGGTGATCCGTTGTGCATCATCCTAAAAGGTATATCTCACATTCTTTTTATATTCTATTCTGTTCACATATATGTTCTTAGTGATACATATCAGAAAACTGGATTTTTGTGATATTTGTCATACTAGAATTGAATCTGGAACCACTAAGTGTAACCACTAGAAAAACTAATAAGACTGTAGTATTATGAGACCACTAGGAGACTTCACCTAAATCACGGGCCCCAACTCCCCTAGTTCAACCGGCGAGATCCTTATTTTGGTCGGTGCCGCCGGGCCTCCTATGGAGTTTTATGTTGGGTTTTGGTCAGTAAGTGTTTTTGGCTATTTTATAATCTACAGTATTGTTTAATTTGTTCCAGTATTCTTACAGAGAAATCTGGGAGTGTTCTAGTAAGGTTTTATTAAAGTTTTCGATATTTCGATATGGTTTTTCGTATTTCTGTGCCGCCACTAAATTATTGACATTCGTACGTTAACATCAGGGATATCTTGTCGTTTTTTGAGTAAGTAAGCTGTAGGTTCTAACCTACGGGTGTCTAGCTCGTTGTTTTGGTTTTGATATGATATTTATGTGTAACACCTTAGGATATGTTTAGTGGCTAATTATAGTTTAATATATGGTTTTTACTAAAAAGTTTACCAAATTGATTTTTAAATATTTTATCCTATTTAATGAATATTTTATTAGATTTTTCCTAGGTTTGCACACACTTGTGCATGTTAACTAGGGTGTTAATGTGGGGTCTAGCCATGATTAGCAATCATGGTGAGCTAACCATTTCCCTAATCTAGTTTAAAAAATTTTATTAAGTGTTTTAGGTTTTAACTTGTATGGTTGTTTTAAAAAAAAATAAAAAGGGTTTGAAAATGGTTTGAATTGTTGACCGAGAGAGAGAGATGGGCATGGTGCTACATGGCTCAAGCCATGCCTCATTTAATGAGGGAAGAGAAAGAGAAGGGAGGGGTTTTTGGTTGGTTGCTCTCATTTCTCCCTCTCATTTTCTTTTCTCTCATTCTCTCACACTCACACCCACACCATCAGCTCCAGCAGCAGAAGATGAAGCAGCAGCAGCAGAGGCATTAGCAGCAGCAGAAGCAAGCAGCAGCAACAGCAACAGAAACAACAGCATCGGCAGCAGGCAACATCAGCAGCAGTAACATGCACCTGCATCACCAGCAGCAGTAGCAACTTAGTTCCACTTCTTCTCCTGCTTCCTAGGGTCTATTAGGGTATAATTCTTAAACCCAATTCCCTTTTTCCTAAGCTTGTGTGTTGTTTAGCTTCAGTTTGCGATAAAAGTTAACTTTTGTGCTAATTATGGTGATTTGTGTAGGGTTTTGGTTAAGTGATGATTGTGTTGGTTAACCCTGCCTATTTAAGTGTTATTAGGGTCACCTTAACTGAGATTAACCCCAGATTTCACTAAAATACCATAGGGTTTCCATTTTGTGCAAAATTAGTGTTTTTAAGCGATATTGTAGCTTTCTGTGATCTGCTTTTGATCTGGATCCTTCAGGGAAAAATTGGGGAAACTGGAGCATGCTTACTAGGTCTAGACCACACTACCAGAACACGAGCCCCTCATTCCCAAAACTGGCCGCAAATTTAAATTGCGGCCAGGAAGGGAAGATGGGTGTTGGGGTTTTGTCTAGGGTAGTCTGCTATGTTTTCTAATATTTTGGCATGTGCAATTTTGTGAGATTTTGCCTGTAGAAAAATCTGGGATCATATATCGATTTGCTAGTTTATTTAGTTTGCGTGATACGCGCGATACGTGATTGGGTTCTGTGATCGAGTGTGGCGCGGCGTGTCGGATAGTTTTAGACGTGTATATACACGTTTCAGCGTATCGTGCACACGCGCGTTTAGTTCGCGACGCGAGTTTCTCGTTTGGTTTCGATATTGCGTTTTGCGAGATATTTTGCTTATATATGGATTTCTTGTGTAATTTCCAGGTTCGCAGGCGGGTACATCGGACGCAGCAACGAAAGGGAAGCAGGTGGTCGGCTACGTGTAGCACGCGACCAGGTGAGTAGATTTAACATCTACAGGGGAATCGCCCGCATGGAGTTATGCGTCTGGGCTAGGAATGTTAATATCTGTCGCATATTCTTGGTTATATTTAGAATTGTGCATTCACCCTATTACTTAGATGTAGTTGTACGGTGACTAGTAGCCGTAGGACACTGCACATATTATTGACGATTCATGTTGCACGAGCACGGATTGTATGCTACACACACCGTCAATAATTTCCATGTCACACACACAAACCACTTATGGATATTACATTGCTTGGTTAGGGACTTGCGACATCGACTCATATTACTCAGCATATATGACTTTTAGCTACAGGTATACCTTGCTCACATATTCCACTTATACCCAGGGGGTATACTACATCAGTTCTTATAGGTAGATACCTATACCTTGTTACATCTATATGTTACACATATATCAGTTACAGTTACATATTTACCTTTACTGATGTTACTTAGCGGTTTCTTCCTTTTATATGCTTACATTTCAGTTATGTCGCACATATTGTATTCATGGATTTGCGCATTCTTGTATGGATTTTTTTCATGATGTTTTCTGGATTTGGGAACCGCGGGAGTTCATGAAATTATGCATTAATTGAAAAACCCGGTTTCCTTGATATGATATTTGCGCATCCACCATGAGTTTTATCGGTTCTGATTTATATATACCCCTACGAGGAGGCGTCGAGGCCGTAGAGGGTACATGGTGGGGCCCGGAGGTACCCCGGGGCAAGAAAAGGATGTCGATGTACTACGTCGATGAGCCCGACAGGGGAACCATACCATCCGGTGACAGTACCAATGACTCGGCGGTAACATGGGGAAACCGTTGGGAGTCATGTACGTATTGATACGTGAAAAGACGAGGGTCAGAGCTAGGCACTCGTGCTTTTCGGATAGCGTGTGATACGTACCTATCAGGATGCTAGTCTTGGTGATGGCATCTGATAGATCGGTATTTCTGTGTCGATACTTGGCACATTGGTTTTCATGATATTTCTAATTACTTGTGTATATATAACAGTGGGTTAAGACGCTTTTATATATACCCTTACACCAATATTAGTGGAGTGGGACGCTAATATATGTGTATTGACCTCATCATTTTTATCTATGCAAATATATTTAGGATGTTAGAATGTTACTTGAGATTTGACATTTAGGATATAGGTGATTCATTTGAGATTGGATATTGGATATATACGAGACTCACTTGATTTTGTACATTCGGGATATAGGGGATTTATTCGATATTGTACATTGAGGAGATGTGAGACTTAAATGATATGAGAGCCAATTAGGGGCTGATTTGAGGAATTGGGATTTTGAGTGTCTTGATGGATTGTGATCCTACCACGATGTCAGGATTCCGTGGAAATGACATATTTCACTCCATACCTCACATTTATCTGTTTTTGCACTGTTTCATGTATTAATAGTACATGTTAGTGTACCCTTCATGATTATTGCATATTTACATTCTCATATCCTTACTGCATGATTATTGCATACTGATTGTCATATCATTACTGCTTCATATATTTGTTGTACCTGCTAGTGTACTTTCATTATTACTGCATTGATATGACCTGTTATTACTGTTAATTGCATATCTTAGATTCATGCTGTACGTACATACCTGCGATTACCTGCATATGTTATCTACTATTCACGAGTTGGCAACTCACCCCCGTTGTGTCACAGTTGTTTTGCAGGGTGTTTCCCCAGAGTAGTCGAGGCAGGCTATTCATCTATCATCTTTTGCTACAGATACCGCATCGGCTCAAAGTGTGCTGTTTTGCTTAGGTGGGTTTTGGTGGTTATCTGTATTTTGTATTGTATATTGTTGTATCCTTGTACTCTCCATCTATTGTTATTTTGTTGACTTAGAGACTTGGTGAGGACGATATTGTATATTATTTATGGATTTGTTGTCTTTTATACAGTTTCCTTTCTATTGTCTTTTATTTCTTCGCTACGACGTCGTATATTTGTGCTGGTTGTTGTTTTCCGCCTTTGGGCGTGTATTTGCTCCTGTTTGGGGATACTTTATTTATATTTATGTTGTACCTATTTTTGGGGTTAGTTTTTACAAAGGGGGTGCTGCCAAAATTTTAAAGAAAGAAAGTTGGACTTTTAAAGAATTTGGGTTGTGAATTCAAATGTTTCAAAAACTCTTATTATCTTTTCTTGTCTTTTAATGGTTTAGATTTCTGGGTTTTGGCTTTCTTTTACTGCGTCACGTCTCTTGGCGCTGCGTAGTATTAGGGCCGTCACGTGCCAATTTCGGGTCGTGACATTATGCCGGTTTGTTATAACTTCGATTATAGGTACGATCGCGAAGGTTTCCGAGACGGAGATGACGCACATAGCAACGCGGACTTCAGCTAGCTCGACAAGTTGACGAGTAGATTTATATCTACGGGGGAAGTCGGGTGGATGGCGTATAGCACCCCGCAACCATTTAACTAGGATAGTTATACTATCTAGTTAGTTGTTAATGTTATGTTAATAAACTTAGCTTGTTGTATTGATGTTACTTCGCATTTAGTAGACTATTCATCTGCATATAGTTTTATACATGGTTTTAATAACGTGCGTACGCGACGATAGGTCCGTACGATAGGGATATGGTTTTGGGTGGATATAGTACGAGGGATCATACTGTACTTGTGATGATGAGGTTAGCATGCTGAATACGGCCAGGTTCCTTTGGGCTCGTGGAATCATGAATTACCCCGATTTAGGATGTTATGTTTGAGTGAGCTATACTCTTTTAAAAGCCAACGATTCATTTCCCTTTAAAAATGATAAATGATAAGGATGCGATACTAATTTCCAAAACGAATATCTATTTTAACTTAAAGCAGCTTCCTTATTTCAAAACCAACGTTTCGTTCCATTTTTAAAGATAATGGTATAGCTCATAACAAGTAGTTACGTTTAACATTTATGCTATACGGATAGATTTACCTTACATGTTTGCGATACACTTATCGATGATATACATTTCCGTTATATGAACACAATGATAGAAAACTGCACAACTACCAATGAGTACTATATTGCACAAGCATAGACGCATATGTTACACTACACCTCATTGGTGCTACCATGGCACTGTAGGATCGCTATACTACGTGATGCGTATGTTAATGCCGATACGAGGTATATGAATTCCCTATATTCGGAAAATCCAATTTTAATTATATGCTACGGATATGGGTGGAATTGTTTTATGCTTATTACATTTATAGAACACTTGCACATATACTAATGATTGCCATGCTGCATGAGTACATACGCGTATGCTACACTACACATCTTTAGTATTGCCATGACAGAGTAGAACTGTTATGTTTGTTGCATACATATCTATACTTAAGTACTGTACCTTTCTTACCTGCTAAGTATTGCGAATACCAGTACCATGGATATTCGTATTCGATTCTTATGAGTTTTCAAGATGTTTTACCTACGATGATATATATCAGTGGTATGGGAGGCCGTTATATATGTATATATATAATATATCATCAGATTGATCTATGCAAGTATCTATATTCTTTACTTGATATTTCTGGATACGATGAGTTGATGTCCACCATGACCTTGATGTTTTCTGATTTTTTTTATTACGAACCGAGTGGGGGGAGATATACAATTACGGACTTGTTACTTATCCGGGCTGAGTGGGGGAGTAAACAGACAGATGCATGGTGGACCCGGTCGAGACCGAGGAGCAGGAAAGCCGCATTTGAGACGGTGAGCCTAGCGAGGACACTCGATACAGGAGATAGAGATGATCACGGCAGATATCCAGAGGATATTAGCCGGAGCTAAATATGAGCACGGCGGATATCCAGGGGATACTGACCGGGGTTAGGGATATTGAGGAGCGATCATCTGTTGAGATGGTGTCGACGGTATCTGGATTTGTGATGGACACGAGAGATTTGAGGATTTGCATGTCGATAATAGACACGAGAGATTGCTGATTTAGAGTGTCGATGCTGGACATCTATATATTGATATGTTGCTATCATATGAGGTATACAGTTAGAGTGGCGAATTATTGTAGCCGACCGGGATTAATTCGGGGGACAGTACCTGAATACCTTTTTACTGGTTGTTGAATATAAAAAGGATTTCTAAAACGAGCTATAGTCTCAGTAATTCGACATGTCTAGAATGACACTGGGATCTTTTAAACCATAAATATCTTATCACTCTTTACTAAACAGCAAGACATATATCTTAAATAAGATACCTATTATATTTCCTACTATCACGTCTGCTTTTATGCCGTGACATATGTATCCCGCGGCTATTTTAAAGAAGAGGTTTTACATATATATTTTCGGCTACCTTTGGGCTTATACCTAGATACAGGTCATTTGTATATGATATGTTCTACTTTGGGATCACACGATGGATAGTTTTGCATTTATGATACTTATGAATATCATATATATATTAGTACAGAATATGATAGTACTATATTTATGACCTAAGATACCATTGTGCATTTCGATTTCTACCTTGTGATGTATTTTTATTCACTGAGTTGGCAACTCACTCCCGTTGTGCCCCAGTTTCTTGTAGGTTTTACCGCTCGGATCATCTGCGGATTGCGGCATACTCTTCTTTTCGGTGATTGCTTTGGTAAGTGGGCTACTGTTGTATCATACCCACACTAGTATACTTATATATTCTTGTATCCAGTAAAAACTCCAACAACTTAGAACTTGTATGTTGTAGACTTAGAAGCGAGATTTAGAGTTGTGTGTTTTAGGTGTCGCACTCGTTGGAGTCAACTCTTTTATTTTTGTTGGTTTTGTTTTGCTTTTCTTTTATTCTCCATTGGGCGTCGTATATTATCTGCTTGGTTGCTCCGCCGTTTGGGCGTAGAAGTTAGATCCTGTTGGGATGTTGTTTATATTATTATGTTGTATCGGGTGTTATCCAAAATTTACAAAGGAGGCGCTGTCGAATTTTAAAACGTCATAGGTGCTTTTCAAACATACTTATTTTAGACTTAAATGTTTATTTTAAACTGATTCCATCTGATGACTATTTTAAAACTCACCTCCAATATTTCCAAAAAAGGGTTTAGATTTCAGTTTTTCGGCTTACTTGGACCGCGTCGACGTCTTTAGATGTCACGTGATTTAAGTGCCGGTCACGTGCCACTTTCGGGTCGTGACAAAGTTAGTATCAGAGCGTTTGGTTTAACTTTTGTTCGAGTCTAGGTTTGACTATGTGGAGTCTAGGCATACATTTTCATTACCTAGTCTTGACTTTACTGAACTTAGTACCCAAACTTTCATTACATAAGTTGACCTTGGTTGATGGAGTAGGTACTAAGTAGAGTGACGTACCGTACATATGTTCTGTGGCATATTTACGATATGATACTCCACCTAAGTTACCTTAGGATATATATATCTTGAGATATTTTCTTCTATCCGTTTTATTGATCTATCCTTATCGATACATGTTGATTGTTCCAGTCGCCATGTCTACGCAAGCCGAGAGGGCTGCGATTAGAGATACGTTCAGGGCAGAGTTGTCTGGGATGAGGATTGATGAGGGTGACATTCCGTTGACACGGGGACATGTTGTTTATCTATATATGATCGGGTTTCTAATGTTGAAACAAGTTTTCTTTGGGATCCGCACTAGAGGGTCGGGTCATTGTTAGAGACTAGCCAAACTTAGAGGCATGATGTTTACCCCACTCCGATGATCGTTGTGTTGCATACTATTCAGACATTTGTACCAATCGTTGATGAGATTGTCGTGGTGTTGTTTCCAGAATTCATGAAGTAATAGGTCACCGGTGTTTACGATATAGATGGGACAGAGGATTAGTAGTCATGCAGATGTGTGTTGGCTAGGATATTTTAATCTATTGTGGTGCTCCGATGCGAGATTGGTGAAGTTGATTAGCTTCTTTTGATGGGTCTTGCTTAGACCTGATGCGAGTCACTCAAGAGAGATTGTGTAGTAAGTTTTCTTCCGATGAGTTGGGATAGGTTCTCGAAGGTGAGCTTAGCCAGATTCTTCCACAGAATGTGAGAGATGCCAGATTCGTGTTTTCGAGTTTGTTAAAGACTCCAAGCTTGGTCATAACCAAGTAAGACTTGCAAGTCGCGTAACTATTGCAATACGCTTCTTATTTGACCGATATTAAAGAGTAATGGAACAGGAGATTTGTCCAAAGTCTCTAAGCGCAGCTGTTCTTCCCCGTGGATACTGGAGATTCGATGCATATGCAGAGGCATGTACGACCATACTTTCAGAGGAAAATCTTGATGAGATTGCAGTTGTTTCGAAACGAAAGTGTATTCAGTAATGAGTGCTAGTCCCGGGCAGACTGGATAGATGAGATCAGCAGGAGACTTGACAAGTTTTTTTTAGGATTCTATAAAAAGTGAGATTGGACCCAGGATCAGTTGTTTGTCGTGCATGAAGAGATTAGAGATCGCTGTCGTTGACATGTTGCATTATGAAAGACTGGACCTCTTGGTAAGGAGTGTCTTGAGAAGTATCAGCATAAGACTGTTTGCGTCGCTGCTCCTCACCAGACTAGTGTATAAAGAGGCCATGGCATTAGTGATCCGCAGGGAGAACAAGCATTCAGAGATAGAGAACGTTAGACCGTGGACAGAAAGAAAGTGATAATCATTGCTATACCAGTTCCGGGTGTATAAACACCTTTCGACATTGAAGAAGGTGTACTTCGATGTCATTTATTTTCGATTTGCATTTTTATGATCCAAATATTTTGTTTTCAACGTTGAAGAAAGGACAACTCGATGTCTGTTATTTTGACATATGCATTTTGAGAATTTGAGGGCCACACAAATGTTTTATGCACACCAGGTGTACTTGTTTGAGATTTCCGTACGAGGTGACTGCACTCGATTGGAGTGTTATGCACACCAGATGCACTATACTAATATTTTCGTGTACATCAGTTGCACATGATTAAAATACACACACACACACTTTAGCTATACTCGGTATGATTTTTGTGCACACCAGCAGCAAATTTCGATATTTTGTGAACCCCGATGCACTTGAAATATATTTTGTGCACCCCGATGCACTCGAGATTTGTTTTGTGCACCCCGATGCACCTGAGATTTGTTTTGTGCACCTCCGATGCACTTGAGGTTGGTTTTGTGCACTTTAGCCACACTTGATATTTGCTCCATGCACAGTTGGTGCAGTGGATATTGTTTCGTGCACACCTGTTGCACCTTGCGCTGTTTTTGTTTTCATGCACACCCATTGCATGTGGTTTGGACTTTTGTGCAAAACCGTGAGGGTTGATTTCGTTTTTGTGCTTTGCACTTGATAGGATATGTTATAGATTTGATTCCTATATTTTTGCTTGGTCGTGTGCTACCGATATTATACTACGACTAGGGCAATGATCGTGTACTTGGTATACACAATGGTTTTTGTAATTGGAATTTTGCATCATAACTGATATAATTCTCATAGAAATCGCTGGAGTTATAGTTATGTGATTTTTATATTTTTTTGAGTTTTCACGCATACGGTTGCGTTATATTACGTTTTAGCTCGTATGGGATTTTGGAGTTTCATTATATTGACCAAACTATATGTTTTAAAATTTGGACCCCGGAAAATTGTTTTGAATTGAGTTGATTAGATTGAGAAAAATGTTTTAAGATGGGGGTTTAATTTAAATTCGAGGACCGAATTTCTTTAAGGAGGGGATATTGTAACATTTTGGAAAATTATAAATATTAATTTATAATTTTAAATATGGAGATAACGAGTTTACAAAAATAATATCGCATATGAATTTTGGTATCGGATTTATATCCGCAAAAATGTAATTATTTTGGTTAATAGGAAGAAAAGTGTGTGATATCATAACAATGATATTTTAATTGTTTTAATATGACATGAGATTTTATATTAAGATAATGGTATTTAAGTATTATAATAAGTATTTCATTTCTTCTAAAACATGGAGTTAGATTTGAAACATAAAGGGTTTTATTTGCGTAATTCTTTTTTATGGTTAGTTATATTATTAGCTAGGCTAAACCCTCACACTCAACACACCTTCACACTCGCCCTCCTCTCTACACCTCATGTTAACACTCTCCACCTCACCCTTCATGGTTGACACCACCACCTTACAACCCTCATCAAATTACACATACTCAATTATCATTCTTTAACTGAACAATTTATCAGTTTCCTTTTACCTCATCCCAAGTTCAACACTTCACTCAAAAGCCATGATTTCCTTTATCTAGTATGTGCACATCATCAAGTTAGAGCCACTACAACACTTACGGCTTCCACCATTCAATTCGTGATCTCTTGTGCATCATCCCAATAGGTATATATCACCTTCTTTTTATCTTCTATTCTGTTCACATATCTGTTCTTAGTGATACATATCAGAAAACTGGATTTTTGTGATATTTGTCATACTTGAATTGAATCTAGAACCACTGGGTGTAACCACTAGAATAACTAACAATAATATAGTATTATGAGACCACTAGGAGACTATACCTAAAGCACGAGCCCCAACTCCTCTAGTTCAACCGGCGAGATCCTTGTTTTGGTCAGCGCCGCCGGGCCTCCTATGGAGTTTTATGTTGGGTTTTGGTCAGCCAGTGGTTTTGGCTATTTTATGATATACAGTATTGTTTGATTTGTTCTAGTATTCTTACAGAGAAATCTGGGAGTGTTCTAGTAAGGTTCTATTAAAGTTTCCGATATTTCGATACGGTTTTTCGTATTTCTGTGCCGCCACAGAATTGTTGACATTCGTACATTAACATCAGGGGTATCTTGTCGTTTATGGAGTAAGTAAGCCGTAGGTTCTAACCTACGTGTGTCTAGCTCATTGTTTTGGTTTTGATATGATATTTACGCCGATTTGTTATAACTTCGATTATAGGTACGATCGCGAAGATTTCCAAGACGGAGATGACAAACATAGCAACGTGGACTTCGGCTAGCTCGACAAGTTGGTGAGTAGATTTATATCTACGGGAGAAGTCGGGTGGATGGCGTATAACACCCCCGCAACCATTTAACTAGGATAATAATACTATCTAGTTAGTTGTTAATGTTATGTTAATAAACTTAGCTAGTGGTATTGATGTTACTTCGCAGTTAGTAGACTATTCATGTGCATATAGTTTTATACATGGTTTTGGTGACGTGCGTACGTGACGATAGGTCCGTACGATAGGGATATGGTTTTGAGTGGATATAGTATGTGGGATCATACTGTACTTGTGATGATGAGGTTAGCATGCCGAATACGGCCAGGTTCCTTTGGACTCATGGAGTCATGAATTATCCCGATTTAGGATGTTATGTTTGAGTGAGCTATATTCTTTTAAAAGCCAACAATTTGTTTCCCTTTTAAAATGATAAATGATAAGGATGCGATGCTAATTTCTAAAATGAATATCTATTTTAACTTAAAACAGCTTCCTTATTTCAAAACCAACGTTTCGTTCCATTTTCAAAGATAATGGTATAGCTCATAGCAAGTAGTTAGGTTTAACATTTATGCTATACGCATAGATTTACTTTACATGTTTGCTGTAACATTTCAGAAAATATAAAATATTATTTTTGGAATTTAATATTAAAATAATATATTTCGCGAAAACTAGTCGATTTGCGAAATGGGGATTTTCGTAAAATGGTATAATTATATACCAATATTTGGAAAATAATGGGAGATTAAAATAATTTATTTATTTAAAATATATTTATCGGAGTTTGGCATTTTTATAATTAATTATATGCAAATTTAAAAGTAAAATTGATTAGTGCACTACTAATCGCGATTAGGCCAAATCCGTGTTTCTATATTTTCCATGGTTAGTGCACTATGATATGTTGCATTTGGTTGCATGTTGTTTCATTGGTATTGATTGATATTTGGTTTTAAAAAGAATAAGAGAGGAGAGAGAGAGGGGACAAAAGTCATGATGAGGCATGAGCTTGTGAGAGGGTGAGAATAAGAGAGAGTGAGGATAGGAGAGAGAGAGGGGCTGCCTTTATTTCCCTTTTCACTTGTTTTCTTCGTCTTCTTCATCCTCATACTCCCTCTACCTCCACCTCCATGTATCATCTCCAAAACCTTACCAAAACCCTACACCCCCTTCATAAAAAATGATCACAACCTCTCTACAAACCCATTGGACCAATCAAAGTTGGATTTTGAAGACTTTGAGCAACTCAAGAAAATTCTAAAGTTGCCAAATGAGATAATTCCTACACTTCTAGTTTAGTTTTTGAGTTTCCTAGCACCCTATAGTAGTTTAGAGTTAAATCGATTTAGATTAGTGATGTTTGGAAATTCCAAGAGAAGGTTTAGGTATTTGTGTGGACTTGTGATCTGTAGTGGGTGTTTACTTAATCCTTAGTGGTGTTTTACTGGCCAAGACCCGAGATTAGCACTAAAAAACGAACTTAGAAATTGTCCCGTGTCGGTTTTGTCGAGTTTGTTAGCCTACAAGGTATCTGGAGCAACTTGGGCCATTTATAAGAAAATCAAACAAGTCCAGTGACCTAGATAAACGACCAGAAGACCACCACCAAAGTTCGAGCCAATTTCACCCTACCTAGGCCAGCGAGCTCGGATATTCTGGTGTTGTCGCTGGATTTTTGTTGGGTACTGATGTTGAGTTTTTGCCTGTCGCTCACTTACCTTACCTATCCCCCGTACTTGCTTGTTTAGTTCCAATTAACTTGAGATGAAATCTGAGAGTGATTTCCTATGTTGCTGAATTTGCTATTTGCGATTTATGAACTTGGGTTTTGGTATTTGATATTGTATTTGGTCGTTGGATGTTTTCACGTCAACGAAGAGGGTTGTTTGGTGGTTTTTGCACGCGTAAGCTATATGTTCTAACCTATGAGCACTTCGTGTGCCGTTTCGGTTTTCGGAATTGATTTTAATAGCACTGCGATTGTGTATTGATTGTAGGTACTTTCGCGTGGATTCCGAGATGACGAAACACATTGACATGGCTGAACAAGGAGTTCCACAGGTGAGTAGATTTATATCTACGGGAGAAGTCGGGTAGATGGCGTATAGCACCCCCACAACCATTGATATGTGATTTATAGTTTGGGGACAAGATATGCCACGACTTAAGGTTATAGTTAATGGTTTTAGTGTGAAATGATATGATAGAAAGGATATCTCGAATTGATATATGAAAACATGAAATGTGAATGTGAATCACGATATATATATATATATATAGTGGAAAGAAAATGAGTACGAGATTATAGTGGCATGTTATGAGGTCGATAAATACGACATGAGAGTAATAAGATAGATTGTATATGTAAGATGATATTGATGTGAGATATTGATATGATGAATATGATGACTTGGCTTCATATGTCGTTACGTATGCGAGGCGATATAAGGATATTGATACCTTTGTCAGGTCCCATGATATGAGATTGATACGGATGTGACCTGAGATATAGGTATATATATATATATATAATTATATGAATGATGAGTGATATGCCGTACGAGACTTTAGATCCATACCCTCATTGTTGTATAGGTCGATAGAATCCCTATTCTGTTGATTGCCGCTGTATGATGGTTTACCGCAAGCGATGTTTTACCGGATGATCGATCCATACCCTTGACTAGAGGATGCCGTACGATTGATTGTACCGTACGTGATGTTGTGAGGCTGGATGCCGATTGATAGATTCACCGACTCGGATATGTTATAGATATTTAATCCCTGTATACGCTGCTTAGGTTAGCCTTTATGTAAATGTTGGATTAGATACGTATACCTTATAGCATTGCGCTCACGATTTACTTTCTGCTACGTTCATGATATTCTTTTTGAATTACATATACCTATGCTAGTACACCTACACCATTATCGATGATGCGTATGTTACACTTACACAGATTTGCCAGCTCGCACACTTTCATAATCGATAATTGCTATATCACTTACACAGTAAAAATGCTCACATCATTATGCTATGTTACATGATATACTTGCCATGCTCACATCATTATGCTATGTTGCACGATATACTTGCCATGCTCACATCATTATGTTATGTTGCATGATATACTTGATATGCTCACGTTTCTGTTCTATGTTTGCATACATCATGATTTACGATTATACGCATTGAGATGCTGTTTTGATGAGATTATGGATTTGAGAACCGTGGTAATATTTCAAAGGAAATTATGTATTGTTTTAAAAGCCCGGTTTCTCTTGATATGATATTTCGAGGCGTCCACCATGAGTTTTCTCGGTTCTGAGATTAGTTTGTGAAACCCGATTCGAGAAGATGGACGATCCGTTTGCACGTCTATGGTGGACCCGGTATGATACCCCGGGGTAAGAAAGGTATGTTGTGCAGTAGACGATGAGCCTGGTAGAGAGACTACTACCTACCGGTGATAGTATTGGGCTCGGCGGTTATCCGGAGGATACCGACCGTAGTCGTGAGATGGATATGGGCTGATCCGGACTGACGGAGCCAGTGGGCCGATCCGGAATGACGGAGCCCGAGATATGAGGATTTACGTGTCGATGCTGGACACGAGTTTCATGATGTTTCGAGTGTCGATGTTGGACACTCAGATTCCATGATTTTGATGTGTCATTGATGGACACACGTTGGTTGATATCCTCATATTTACACGCATATGCTTTCATGATATTTCGAGTGTCGATGTTAGACACTCAGGTTCCATGATGTTGTTGTGTCATTGATGGATCTATTTCTACCTGCTGATGTTTTCTACTCATGAATTGGCAACTCACCCCGTTGTGCCACAGTTCTTGCAGGTTAACCGCATGAATCAGTAGCGTTATCGCTGGCACACAGCTTGCTTTTGGGTGATTTTCTATGGTAGGTGGGACATATTGGATCGTGCCCACTCTTGTATTATTATTCCTGTTGTATCTAGTCAACTCCATCAATCAGAAACTAGTATTTGTATAATTAGTAAGACTTAGAAATACTTATGCTTGCAAGGCTTAGAGCGACGGATTATATGTTCGCTATTGGGGGATTTGATGTCTTGGCTGTTTACATTATTCTTTTGTATTGATCTTCGCCGTTGGGCGTCGTATATATATATATATTCCTGACTTACGTGGTTATGATTCCGCCGATTGGCGAAGAGCTAGCTCCTACTTGGGGATGCCTTTTATATTATCATGTATATGTGTTTTCGGTTCAAAATATACAAGGGAGGTGCTGCCCAATTTTTAAGACGAAAAATGTTTCACTACAACATCATCCATTTGCATTTCAATTATCATTACCTATGCATTTAAGAAAACGTTTGATTTCATCATACCTTTATTTCAAAACTTCACCTCTTTTTTTTTCTTTAAAAGGTTTAGATTTCTGGGCTTCGGCTTACTTAATTTACGTTACGCCTTTAGACGTTGCGTGATTTTAAGTGCCGGTCACGAACTTAATTTTGGGTCGTGACAAAGTTGGTATCAGAGCGTTAGGTTTAACCTTGGTTTGAGTCTAGGTTTGACTATGTGGAGTCTGGGGAATAATCTATTTCAGAACCTAGGCTTGACCTTACGGAACTTAGACTTGAACATGGGGGTATTAGACCCAAACTTTCATTTTATAGGCTGACCCTGATTGATGAAGTAGGTAACTCAAGTAAAGCGACGTACCGTGCATATGTTCCGTGGCATACTTACGATACGGTACTCCACTTAAGTGACCTTAGGATGTATATACTTGAGATCCTTGATTCTATTCATTCCAATGATCGTACTCTTATTGATTCCGTTCCTTCTTATGATCATGTATCCATTCTGGATCTGTTGATTCCTTTCATTTCTTTGATCTATTTTCATCGATACATGCTTGAGGTTCTTGTCACCATGGTTTGAGCGCAGATTGAGCTGCTGCTAGTGATGCGGTTAGGGCGAGCTCGTCATGGACGAGAACTGACCATCGTGTTTTCTAGTGACATGGGAACGTCTCGATTTAGTGTTTGTGTTGTGACATCTCATTTTAGGTGAGTGTTCCGGTTTTGTACTGGATGATCGAGCCAATGATAGAGGCTGCCTGTTGTGAGAGGACTGTTGATGTACAGCCTTCTTCAGAGATCGTGATGTTTTCTACCTTGCAGACAAATGACCCAGCTGTTGCTGAAATTGATGGGATGTCGCCTCCAGACTTTATGAGCTGAGATTGTTGGAGCTTTCAGGCAGAGATGCAACAGTAGATAGCTAGTCTATCTTGAGTTAAGTTGAGCGACTGAGATGATTCATCTGATTTGATGCGCTGACGCAGGCCCAGTTGAGTTGAAGATTTCCAGTGTGGAGAATCTTGCTCAGATCTAGAGTAGATCGACCCAGAGAGGACGTTGTTCATTGGATGCTCCGATAAGAGATCAGTACGTTGACCAGTTTTAGATAGAAGGACCTCACCCAGATGCGTTGTGAGTTGATCGAGAGAGAATGAATAAAGTATATTCCTCCGATGGTTGGGACGAGTTCCCGAGGAAGTGTTCGGCTAGATATCTTCTACAGAGTGATGAAGATACTGAGTTCATAATTTTGTGTCCGTGTGAGAGACTCTGGATTGACTGTAGCCGAGAACAATTGCAGTACACAGATAGCATGATGTGACGTCGAAGTGGACGATAATAAAGACGAGTGAACAAGAGGTTCGTGCAAGATGTTAATGAGCTGTTGTTACTCCCCGTTGAGATTAGAGATCTGACATATATACAGAGGCGTTGGGATACAGCCAGTTCCCGAGGAAATGCTGTGCTTAGAACGCAGATGTTTAGAAAACGAGAAAAGATCATGTAAGAGTACCAGCCTCCGTATAGTTCGGCATAGGCGAGATTGGAAGATATCTTGAGCAAGTTCCTTCCAGGACACTGCTGCGATAAGATTTGCATTCAGGATCAGTTGTGTCATGTGTATTCAGAGGGCCAGAGGTCAACGCCAGTGACGTGTTGCGTTATGAGTGGTCATGCTAATTGGCCGACAGATGACCAGATGAGTGCCAGGGCGTAATCGTTTCCGTTAGTACACTTGACCGGGCCGACGAGCTGATGGATTGCGAGATTGGTAATCCACAGAGAAAATGAGGACCCAGAGACAGATGACGCCATACCGTGAGCAGGAGGCAAGCGGATGTTCTTGCTCTACCACTTTTGGGCCCACCGGCATTTTTTTCGACATTGTAGGAGGTGTACCTCAATGTCATTTGTTGCGATTTACGTTTGTGATCCGAGTATCACGCTTATATCGCTTGGATTTGAGTTTTGATAATTGAGTTTCATGATATTGTTTTCGTGCACCATGGCTGCACCTATTGGGTATTTATAATTTGTGCATAGTTATTACACTTGATATATGTTTTATACACCATTGTGTTGGTTTATAATTTGTGCATATCTATTGCACTTGGTATCGATTAGTGCCTTCGTAGCACGTATTTAAGGTTTTGTGGATTCGATACTGTTGATTTAATTCGTGCATGTTGTATGCACTTACCTTTACGTATGCACTCGGTATAGCTTATATACTTGCAGTGCATTAGGATGGATTTAGTGCACACAGTTGCACACGCTTATGATTTTAATACACCTTGGCATGCTCGGTGTTGTTTTTGTGAGAATTTGAGATATGGATGAGTTTTCGTGCATTGGTTGCACCGTATTTATGTTTACGTAAGCGTCTGCACTTGGCGTTCGTTATCGTGCACGCTACTGCACTAGATGTTTTGTGCGGACCTGATGCACTTGATTTGGATTTTCGTGCATGTTGGGCGTATGATATGAGATGTGGTTTTGTGCACACCGAGTTGCACTTGATTGAGATTTTATTTATGCATGATAGTTGCATTTGATTGAGATTTATTCGTGCATCATAGTTGCAATTGATTGAGATTTTATTCGTGCATGATAGTTGCACTTGATTGAGATTTTTATTCGTGCATGATAGTTGCACTGGATTGAGATTTTCATGCACTATAGATGCACTTGATATTGTTGTCATGCGCATCCGTTGCACTGGACAGATGCTTTCGTGCACACCCATTACACTTAGTTTTGCTTTTGTGCAAATTGTAGCACTTGTATTGGATTTGATTTCCGTGCGCACCAGACGTACGTGATGTTGGATATGCCTTTTTGAGGCTGATTTTGCTTTTGAGCACTTTGTTTTCATGATGGGCACTATATTATGTAGTAGCCGAACATGACTGATCCGAGGACAGTACCTGATTACTTTGCATGCATAAAAAGTTTACCAAGAGGTTTTCAAAAAGGAGCTATAGTCTCGCTATTTCCTATGTGTCAACGAGTGACACAAACGTTTACAAAGGAAAATCTTTTGGGATATTTCAAAAGGACGGAACGTATATTTGAGCAAAACATATATGAACGTATATTTATTACTGTACAAATGAGCGTCCGTCACTTGTGCCGTGAGTTACGCATCATACGACGATTCAGAAAAGATTTTGCATGTGTTTTATTCAGGTTTAGGAGATTTTTCCAAGAATGCGTACTATATACGTATTATAGTATTCGACTAGTGTATATTAAATTTCAGTAGTAGATTTCGAGATCTGTATCTCTATTGTAACTCCGATGATTGCATGACGTTTTACGGAGTTCGATTTTGAGTTTCATACTCGTGTTCAGGCGCACACGATGCGCTGTGGTATTTCTGTATTTTCCGTGATTTCGGAGGCTCGTGATTTGAGCCGATTATTGAAATGTTTTAGTATTTGGGGATTTAAATTTAAATTCGGGGATCGAATTTATTTAAGGGGGAAGATTGTAACATTTCAGAAAATATAAAATATTATTTTTGGAATTTAATATTAAAATAATATATTTCGCGAAAACTAGTCGATTTGCGAAATGGGGATTTTCGTAAAATGGTATAATTATATATCAATATTTGGAAAATAATGGGAGATTAAAATTATTTATTTATTTAAAATATATTTATCGGAGTTTGGTATTTTTATAATTAATTATATGCAAGTTTCAAATTAAACTTGATTAGTACTAATCACAATTAGGCCAATCCGTATTTCTACATTTTTCATGGTTAGTGCACCATGACATATTGCATTTGGTTGTATGTTATTTTATTGGTATTGGTTGATATTTTGTTTTAAAAAGAATAAGAGAGGTGAGAGAGAGGGGGGCAAAAGTCATGATGAGGCATGGGCTTGTGAGAGGGTGAGAATAAGAGAGAGTGAGGATAGGAGAGAGAGAGGGGCTGCCTTTATTTCCCCTTTCACTTGTTTTCTTCATCTTCTTCATCCTCATACTCCCTCCACCTCCACCTCCATGTATCATCTCCAAAACCTTGCCAAAACCCTACACCCCCTTTACAAAAAATGATCACAATCTTTCTACAAACCCATTGGACAAATCAAAGTTGGATTTTGAAGATTTTGAGCAACTCAAGAAAATTCTAGAGTTGCCAAATGAGCTAATTCCTACACTTCTAGTTTAGTTTTTGAGTTTCCTAGCACCCTATAGTAGTTTAGAGTTAAATCGATTTAGATTAGTGATGTTTGGAAATTCCAAGAGAAGGTTTAGGTGTTTGTGTGGACTTGTGATCTGTAGTGGGTATTTACTTAACCCTTAGTGGTGTTTTACTGACGAAGACCCCAGATTAGCACCAAATTATGAACTTAGAAATTGTCCCGTGTCGGTTTTGTGGAGTTTGTTAGCCTACAAGGTATCTGGAGCAACTTGGGCAATTTATGAGAAAATCAAACAACTCCAGTGACCTAGATAAACGACCAGAAGACCACCACCAAAGTTCGAGCCAATTTCACCCTACCTAGGCCGGCGAGCTCGGATATTCTGATGTTGTCGCCGGATTTTTGTTGGGTACTGATGTTAAGTTTTTTCCTGTAGCTCACTTACCCTACCTATCTCCTATATTTTCTTGTTTAGTTCTAATTAATCTGAGATGAAATCTGGGAGTGATTTCCTATGTTGCTGAATTTGGTATTTGCGATTTATAAACTTGGGTTTTGGTATTTGATATTGTATTTGGTCGTTGGATGTTTTCACGTCAATGAAGAGGGTTGTTTGGTGGTTTTTGCCCACGTAAGCTATAGGTTCTAACCTATGAGCACGTCGTGTGCCGTTTCGGTTTTCAGAATTGATTTTAATAGCATTGTGTTTGTGTATTGATTGTAGGTATCTTCGCGTGGATTCTAAGATGACGAAACATATCGACTACGGCTGAACAAGGAGTTCTACAGGTGAGTAGATTTATATCTACGGGGGAAGTCGGGTGGATGGCATATAGCACCCCCACAACCATTGATATGTGATTTATAGTTTGGGGACAGGATATGCCACGACTTAAGGTTATAGTTAATGGTTTTAGTGTGAAATGATATGATAGAAAGGATGTTTCGAATTGATATATGAAGACATGAAATGTGAATGTGAATCACGATATATATATGTAGTGGCAAGAGAATGAGTACGATATTATAGTGGCATATTATGAGGTCGATAAATACGACATGAGAGTAATAAGATAGATTGTATATGTAAGATGACATTGATGTGAGATATTGATATGATGAATATGATGACTTGGCTTAATATGTCATTACGGATGCGAGGCGATATGAGGATATTGATACCTTTGTCAGGTCCCATGATATGAGATTGATACGGATGTGACCTAAGATATAGGTATATATATATATAATTAAATGAATGATGAGTGATATACCGTACGAGATTTTAGATCCGTACCCTCATTGTTTTATAGGTCGATAGAATCCCTATTCTGTTGATTGCCGCTGTACGATGGTTTACCGCACACGATATTGCCGGATGATTGATCCATACCCTTGACTAGAGGATACCGTACGATGGATTATACCGTACGTGATGTTGTGAGGCTGGATGCCGATTGATAGATTCACCAACTCAGATATGTTATAGATATTTAATCCCTGTCTACACTGCTTAGTTTATCCTTTATATAAATGTAGGATTAGATACTATACCTTGTAGGGTGTTTTTCGTCACCCCATTGAGATGGGAATACGCGCGCGCTTTTTAGGCATACTACAGATTCCCCCTACCTAGGGTAGACTGGGGTTTATTGATTATGGGGATCCGAATTTCCGGCAGCCGCGGACTAAGCTGCCATTAATTACCCTTGCCTTTGGAGCGAGAGAACCTCTGATTGACGGGTCAAAGAGGTCATGTGAAGTCAACATGCAGTGTTGTGTTTTGAAGTGGTTTTGGATATATCGGGGGCCCCGCAGAGTTTTTACGGATGTCCCGCTACTCGGATAGCGGGCTGGGGGTCAAGGGGGCTAGCAGCCCCTTTACGGTGTGCGGGGTAGCACCCAGTTAGAAATTTTTTTCTAATGGAGACAGTGTTGTGGAGTATGTGTGTGTGTATATATATATATAAAAAAATAAAAATAAAAGGGGAAAAGTGCCTAAAGGACGCGTGGGGCAGAGCGCCAGCACCCACGTGTCTGGCATGAGGGCGCTGGGCGCCAGAGCGCCACCGCCCCATGTGCCTGGCATGCGGGCGCTGGGCGCCAGAGCGCCAGCGCCCCACGTGCCTGGCACGCGGGCGCTATGCGTCAGCAGCAGAAGGGACTTGGTCTCTGCACTGGGAGCTGTGCTCCCGATTTGACTTTTGGAGTTGAACTCCTGAAATGAAAGACTTTTTTTTTATGGAGTTAAACTCCCAGGAACTTTGATTTATGGAGTTAAACTCCAAGAAATCCTTGTAAATACTCAAGGGACCCCTTTCTTCTCCCTTGGGCTTTGGATCTTTCCCAAATTGGGATCTCTGGGACGGGTCTCCTTCCTTCTCTTCTGTCGGCCGGATCTTGGAGAACATGAGGGGGTGAGATTTAGAAATCTCACCTTTTTGAGATCTAATGGAAGATCCGAGCTCCCTTTGGTGGGTTTTGTGGTGGAAAACTATTTATTTTTGGAAAAGGAAGAGTAAAATTCTTGATTTAATTGAAAATGGGAAGAAGGTTTTAGAACCTTAAGGAAGAAGAAGGAGCACAGACCCTAATTTTTTTTGAGAGAGAAAAAAGTTGTCATAGATATTTTCATCATGTTTGTATTTTTTGGCTACACACTTTACATATAGCCCCTTGGGCTTTACAAAATGACATTTTGCCCATCCCATGCCTCATGTGCTCATTCCTTTTGCAAATAAGCTATGGGCTTTACAAAAATTTGGCTTTATGCCCATTTTTTTTACATTTATTCATAAAATAAAATAAAAGAAATACACAAAAATTATTTATTACAAAATTTTTATTTTGGCATGGGGAAGACCGGCCGCTTCATGTTCGGGTTCGACCCGGGCATTGGCCCACTTGACCTGGGCTTGGGGTTGACTTTGAATTTGACTTGGTTAAACGGGGTGTAAATTTTTACCCCAACAAATTGCCCCCCATCAATAAATGCACACCGCATATGTGGGTCGTGTGTATGAAATTGATGGATCTTCTTTCACGTGGAGGCGACTTGATTTGGTTCCTGCCTTTTGGGAAGCTGGCACTGCCCTTTTAGCGACGTGGACAGTCGATACTGCCTTTTTAGTGACGTGGACGGTCGATGCTGCCCTTTTTGCGACTTGGACGGTCGGTTCTGCCCTTTTAGCGACTTAGAAGGTCGATGCTGCCCTTTTTGCGACGTGGACGGTCGGTTCTGCCCTTTTAGCGACTTGGACGATCGGTTTTTCCCTTTTTCACGACTTGGACGGTTGGTTATGCCCTTTTAGTGATTTGGGCGGTCGATGCTGCCCTTTTAGCGACGTGGACGGTCAATGCTGCCCTTTTTCGACTTGGAAGGTTGGTTCTTCCCTTTTAGCGACTTGGACGGTCGATGCTGCCCTTTTAGCGACGTGGACGGTCGGTTCTGCCCTTTTAGCGACTTGGACGGTCGGTTCTGCTCTTTTTGAGACTTGGACGGTCGGTTCTGCTCTTTTAGCGACTTGGACGGTCGATGTTGGATTTGACTTGCTCCACTCCTCACGGTGTCAGGGATGAAGTTGACTTGTTTCCGAGGTAGAGCTTGATTCTGCCATGGAGGTCATTGGTTGTTTTGCTGATTTGATATGATTTGGGTTTACATCAGCACCGCTACACTGGAATATGGTACCAGGAGCGAATCATCATCTGCCATGATAGGATTTGGGGATTTTGGTTTTGGTCGGCATCTGCATTGCTGCACTGGAATAATATCAGGAGCAACTCATCATTTGCCCTTGCCCTTTAAGCAGCGATGGCTTAGGAGACAGGTTTAGGTCCCTATTACCTAAAACTTTTCAATTTTATGAGCTGTAAGGGTCTCATAAAAGCACTTTCTCCCTATGAGTCAAGAGGATCTCACAGGTGTATTTTCTCCCTAGGAATTGTAGGGATTCCTAAGTGTGTTGATCCTTTATGAGTCGTAAGGATCTCATGCATGGATTTTCTCCTCACAAGGTCGAGAGGACTTTGCGAGTGCATTTCATCACTTTTTCACGAGTTTGCGCTCTTTCAGCTTTTCACAAACTCGCCGGCAGTCCTGCTGTTTTTACTCACCACTTTCGGGTTTTCATCCGTGCCCATTTTGCTAGTGGACATACTTTTTTTGGGAATCTTCATCACTGGTGGGACTTTAAATGTGGTCTCGCCGGTAGGACTTGGGAGAGATTGGGATCGTTTTACGCCCGTAGATTGTATACGGTTTTGCAGGATGTATGATCCAGACCGTAGGGCCGAAAGAATTTCGAGACTTTGTTGGCGACTGCATCGCTGCACTGGAATATGGTACCAGGAGTGACTTATCATTCGCCGTTGGGGTATGGGATTTAGAATTTGGTTGGCATCTGCATCGCTGCACTGGAATATGGTACCAGGAGCGACTCATTATTCGCCGTTTCCCTTTGGGGAGCAATAGCTTAGGAGACAGATTTAGATCTCTATCACCTAAGGCTTTTTAATTTTATGAGCCGTAAGGGTCCCATAAAAGCATTTTCTCCCTACGAGTCGAAAGGATCTCGTAGGTGTATTTTCTCCTTAGGAGTCGTGGGGACTCCTAAGTGTGTTGCTCGTTTGTGAGTCGTAAGGATCTCACGCGGGAATTTCTCCTCACAAAATCGAGAGGACTTTGCGAGTGCATTTTATCTCTTTTCACGAGTTTGCGCCCTTTCGGGTTTTCACAAACTCGCCGGCAGTCCTGCTTTTTTTTACTCACGGAGCCCTTTCGGGTTTTCATCCGTGTCCGTTTTGCTTCTGGACATACCATTTTTTTCGCTGGTGGGACTTTAAAAGTAGCCTCACCGGCAGGACTTGGGAGAGATAGTGATCGTTTACGCCCGTGGATTGTATACGGTTTTTACAGGATGTATGATCTAGAATGTAGGGCTTGTGCACTCAATTCGCCTGCAACTTGGAGCATTCACACGTAATATTTCTTGAGATATCATCCATTGATAGGTGGCATGGGCCTTTCTCCCTCGGCATTTATCAGTTGGTAGGATCCTCCATCAAACACTTTCTCGATGACGTATGATCCTTCCCAGTTTGGCTCGTATTTTCCCTTGGCATGTCGATTGGTGATAATCGGTCTTTTGAGGACCAATACCAATTCAACTTTCTTAAAAGCGCGGAGATGGGCTATCTTGTCATAGGCCCATGACATTTGGGCTCGGTATAGTTCCAGATTTTGCTGCACCACATGCATATTTTCTTTGAGGGCGTCAAGCTCTTTAAGCCGAAGGAGCACATTTTCCTCTTTCGTCAACTCGTGCTGAACGACCATTCTTAAGCTTAGAACTTCGACTTCGAGGGGGAGGACCGCCTCCACTCCGAAGAGAAATGAGTATGGAGTGGACTGAGTTGGAGTACGATGTGCGGTACGATATGCCCACAACGCCTCGTGAAGTTTGAGATTCCAGTCTCTCTTATTGGCTGAAGCATTTTCCTCAGGAGCTAGCATAGAGTCTTATTGAAGGTTTCGGCCAGCCCATTGGCTCTTGGGTTATAGATGGAGGAATATCTCCAGTCTATTTTGTGCTGAGTAGCGAACCTTAAGACTTTGAAGCTCTTGAAAGAAGGCCCGTTCTCAGAAATGATTCTTCTTGGTGTACCGAAGTGGTATTGAATATTATGCTAGAAGAACGTCAAAATATTTTCTGTCTCGACTTCTTTTGGCGGGACTGCTTCAGCCCATCTGGAGAAATAGTTAGTTGCGGCCAATATGAACCGATGGCATTTGGATGACGGAGGATCAATTGGGCCAACTATGTCGATTCCCCAGACATCGAAGGGCTATGACGCCACCGTAGGATGCAATAGATTGGGATGCTTGTAAATGAAATCACCGTGAATTTGGCAGATATAACGTTTCTTTGCATGCTCTCCGCAATCCCGTATTATGGTGGGCTAGTAATACCCAAGCCGTTTAATTTGAAGTCGCATCTTAGGGCCAGATTGGTGAGCACCGCAAACGCCCGAGTGAACTTCTTTCATGACCTTTTGGGCTTCGGCCAATGACAGACATTTGAGCCAGAGTTGGTCATATGACCTGCGGTATAGTGTGTCGTTTACAAACACGTATCGGAGAGCTCTCTTCTTCAGCTGAATCCTTGCAGATTTTCCTTCGGTCATCCTGTCGTATCGAAGGTACTCTATAAAGGGTTCTCTCCAATCGGGCTCGTCTTGGATGATCGAAGCTTCTTTGGCAGGACTGCTCTTCTGTTCCGTGCTTTCCTCTTTTCGTAGAGAGACTGGGGGTAGAATTTGCTAGCTCCTAACTGTGATTAGAATTTCGTCCATGTCAGGATCAGCCAGCTCCTTGGCTAAGCGAGCGAGTACGTTATCCTTTCCATTCAATGCCCTAGGAACTCTCATCAGCTCAATATGGGTGAACTGTTTCATAAGCTCCACCGCCCGGCTTCTGTACCGAGCAAAATCAGGTTTGTATATCTTATATTCGCCACTTACTTGGTTGACGACAAGCTGGGAGTCATCGTAAACCCGTAACCGAAGGATTTCCATTTCTATGGCGAGCTCCAGACCAGCTATCAGAGCTTCATACTCAGCCTTGTTGTTTGTGCGAGGCTCGGTGAGAGCAAAAGAACGCCGTACGGTTCACATCGAAGGCGTGATGAACACCAATCCTATCCTTGCTTTTATCTCTGGGACGCTTGATTTACTGGAGGTCCTTATTGATGAGGCTCCATCGAAGTAGAGCTCCCAACATGGCCCGCTATCCTTGAGGTGCAATATTTGTTCATCGGGTAATTCACAATTTAGCGGCGACCCTTCTGGTATAGGATGGGCAGCGAGAAAATCGGCGAGGGCTTGCCTTTTTATTGCTTTCTGAGGAGTATAAACTATGTCAAACTCAAGTAGCTGTTAGTTATATGTATGCCCTAGAGGCCATTACTATACATAGGATGTATATTGTAGTGGATGCTGGGACATATATAGTGAGGACTTTCTTGCTCGACATGATAGTATGCTATCTGGTTGATCTTTACCTTAACGTGTATACTGATTGTCTCTCTGTTACATGTTGGTAAAGCCCTTAGGATGTGTGCTTGACTACCTGGACTATGATGCGGATCATATTAGTGGGGACATGGTAGTCCATAAGTACATCCTTCAAAGTCCCTAGTCGTGGGTGTATCGAGACGGGGCATCGATATACCAGAGTAGACTAGCGTGTACCTTCTCGACCCATACAGATGGGCGATGGATGATCCCATATCCATTGGTGTTTGACATCAGAGATGATATACGGGTGCTCAGTAGAGACTGGGTACACTGGACGGACTCGCCGAGAACTCCCAGATGGTATTATACCTCACGTCAGATGGCAGTTCTCTGGTGACACTGGTACAGAGTAGTCTGTTGACCCGAGATCGTCATAGAGTCTTGTGTGGTTCCCACTGTGCTTTGATTTCCATCTTACCACGTCCAAGAGGGCGTGCAAAACGGTGGTTTTTGGGTACAGTCCCGAGTCACATGGAGGCAATGAGCGATAGGAGGGGATTCGTCTCTCCCGGTATAGGGGGTTGATGTTGCGCTGTGTTCGATTGGCTATAACAGGAAATCCCTGGCCAGGGTTGCTGAGATTTACTGGTAAGTGTTACCAGTAGTTTCTCGAATTGTTATAGACCTCATATCGACACGACTTATCGAGCTATTGGGGTCTGACGTTTACCACCCCTAGGCGAGATATGCGACATATCAGACGATCAGACCGGACTGTACGGTAGTGTTACTGGTTGGATTCACTGGAGTGTGAGCGGGCTTGCTCGTCGATCTTCAGATCGCTCAATACCCGGGTGGCCGTTACGTTTTGCAGACCGCTTGCGGCTTGTGGGTGTTTGATATGATCATCACCTGCTGCCGGCGTATTGACGAGTCTTTAGAGTCCTACACAGAGGTTTCCTGGCTCAAGCGAAACGAAATAGGAGCGCATATGAGATATGTGCGGGACCGAGAATAATACGAGTATGTGATACTGTATTCGATTCTCGCGATGTGACATTGATCGGTTATATGCGATATAGCCGGGTTATCGGATCAAGTGTTGATTCGATAAGATGTTACTAATGATACCAGTCGGTTATGTGCGTCATGACCGGATCGTTAAATCAAGTGTTGATTTAATGATTTAATGCATAATTATATATTTGATATATTACTTTGCATTAACTAGTATTGGTTCACTTTAAATGGATTTTCTCACTCGGATGTACACATTGTATATGTGATATACTTTTGTGCACTTGATTGTATCATGTTTGATGATACATGTTTGCTAGGGTTTTTGTGTAAAGATCAAACCATGGTTACATAATAATGGTTAGGATTTTGTTTTATTCATTTATTTATTTGTTTATTTCATTTTGGTAAAAGGAAAATGGTGGCTATTTTTGTTCTTTGTTGAAGCTTCATGAAGCTTTGAATAAAGTCCACCATTTTTGTTTTATACCTAACCTAACCATTAACCTAACTATAGTTTGCTCTCTACACATAACCATGGTTGGATTATGATAAGTTTGGATTTTCTTTTCTAATTTAAATCAACTTATCATAATACTTATCATCTTCCTCATCTTCTTCTTCTTCTTCACTTCAAGAAAGAAGCTTGCATCCATCAATGGTGATTGATGAATTAGAGTGAGAAATCCAATTCTAAAGTCTACCCACTTCCTATTTCTTCATCCTCTACCTCTTGCCAAGTAGTAGAGTGTGTTTCCTTCACAAGTTTTCATGTCTTGGTAAAGGTGGAGCTTGATCTAGCGATGCTTCGACGTAGATCATCTTCGGCACGTCGTCGATGACCTAGCCCGCTTCTTCTCCGATGAAGCCGACGCAAGAGCCCGGATTTCGGATTTGTACAGCGGAGATGACTTCTTCATGGAGCTATGGAGGTGGACAAACGGATCTACAAAGGTTGTATTTCCGATTCTTCTAGTTAAGTGTTAACTAGTTTACTTTTTCGCCTAGACATCTAGCCGACGATCCGTTCTAGGGTTTCTCGGCACCGTATTTTTTAAAAATTGGCATGGTTGATGCCTTGTGAGACCTCCTTGGGGTGCCTAGGAACCCTACAGTGGTATCAGAGCCTAGCTAGAGCCTTAGGCGAAGTCTAGACGACGTTTGAATCCCGATCGAACCCGAAACCCCATATTTCCCATGCTCTCTGTCCTTTTTTCAAAACTGTGCATTTTTACACATTAAAAATATGCAGAAAATCAAGCAGGGTTTTATATGAATTACTGTGAAATACGGGGACCTAATTCGAATAAACCACCGCGGAACCGCGGCACTAGCTTGGCACGTGCGGCGGTTCCGCGGCCGACTGGTCTCCCCATGCGTTGACTTTTGCACAGTAATTTATATTTAACAGTGATGTGTTCTCTGGATATTTTTAATATTTATTCAAGTGTTGAATAATCTGGGATGTTTTGGAGCTTCGATGATTCGATCGGGTTTATCAAATTTTGTCTGTTTGGCTTTCCGGATAAATTTTAGAATATGTTAAAAAGTTCGACCGGATATAAATACCCAATTTTTCCCATGTCGGGAAATTTCCAAGTGTTGGATTTTTCCGTAGTTTAACAACGTTCTAAGTAGTGCAAGTAACGCAATGGACCCTCTAGAAGACAACAAACCTTAACTCGATTATGTGACCGTCTTGAACTGCCCTTTGAACCTTCGGGTTTGGGGCAGTACGGCGTGCCACATGTGAGGCGTTGGCTTGACCCTTCTACGGCTGGACCGTTGGTACTGAGGCACGAACTGAATGTTGTTAGACTTATTTCATGTGTTGATCAGTATCGGGAAAACTTGGGTGTTCGAATGTTCAATCGGAAAGTTTAACATTTTCTAATTATCTGGAATGGGATACAATAATTGGAATTCACAAAAGTTATGAGATAACTAAATGAATGTTATAAACATAGCACTTTAGTCTCACTTGATCGGTTGCCACGGAATTTTGATGTGATCAAAAGTCCGTCGCAATCACGTAGCGTACGCGGATACTCGCCGGGTAAACTTAATAGACAGCCTCACTCCATAGCCCCGACCAAGTGACTGTAGGAGAACCCTGTCGCCGAAAGCATCCGTTCGGGTGCTCGCGGTAGCGGTGTTCCGCCTTGGTGCACTTCGTCGACGGTAACGGGGGTGCGGCCGTCTACTGAAGTTTGCGACGAGCATTCGATCAGGATGTCGGGAATCTTGTTGAATTGCCCGACTTGATATTGAAAAGTGTTTTCGATTTTGAGACTAAAATGCGGGGTTTATAATTGTTAGGCATGCGATGTCTAAGTAATTCATTTGGTCAGGCATGCGATGTCTGAGATGGTTGCGGATTCCAACTGTTGTAGTTTTACACTTTCTTTTCTGTGACCGTAAGTGTAATATGTGATATCGCCGGTTTCGTTGCTATATGTCAACGACAATTGGGATGCGCATATTTACTTATGTTGATGACATGTGATGTTATGTGTTGCTCGATATGTTATATTGGATCGTCGTGTTTGAATAACCGGGGTTTTTTATGTGAGATGAGTGTTTTTCATTTTCATTCATGTAAAAACTTGTATGTAATATTCTTTTATTGGGGCGCTTCCAGGTTGCGGAAGTTGTCACCGTTTGTATATTATTTACTTTTCCGCACTAGGATAGACCCAAGGAGGGGAGCACAAGTAATCGAGTTCTGGAGTTCAGTGGGAGACCAACTCGAGTAGTCGAGTCCGGGTCTCCTAACTCTAGAATTGGTAAGGTTGCTTGCCGCTCTCGTAGGGGTCTAGGGGTGTGGGTTTGGCTATTCATCACGACCGTGGAATCCGTGTTTTATACTGGCTCGTATTGAAAACACGGACGTCCTAGTATATCCAATATTTCATATGTTTCTTCTGCTGCGATATCTGTGATGTGATCATGTGATGTTCTGTGATAGATACAGTATATAGTATATATGATATATTATATAGACGTTACTTATGTTTTACACCCGCGCTAGCCCTGCCCCGCTCTGTCGTTAGTTACCTAACCTAACGGTGCACGAGGGGACATCAAGGCGAATGCGGATGGCATAAGTGTACGTCGTATTTATCTGTGATGTTTAGGTATTTAAATGATGGGACTTCATTAATGTGATTAATGAATTAAAAGAAACCTAAGATGTTGTAGAATCGAATTTCAAAATAAAACAGGTAGCTACAGTTCTTGCTTTGCACAGCGGTATATATGATATATCCTGCACCTTATTCGATAAGGAAAGGACCGAGATCCCTTCACCGGGAGTGACTCCTTTAGCAATAACTGGCAGATGCTACACATTCGGTTTGTCTTTTGATTGCTTTTAAGAGTTTTTGCTTTGCACAGTGATATATATGATATATCCCGCACCTCATTCGACGAGGAAAGGACCGACGATCCCTTCACCGGGAGTGACTCCTTTAGCAAAACTAGAAAAGCCTCAAAAACACTCCATTTCAAAATTCATTTGATTCTACAACGATATCAAGTTCATTACGCAATAGGTTTTCAGAAAAACCTGTCGTAGCCCTCCGTCATTTCAGATAAGTAGTAGTTAGTATTCGTGCTACGTTTGTCGGCCTGCGTCAAGGCGTAGTGTGCGGTAGCTAACTGGTGCTTATCTGCATAAGCATATGATGTGATTGGATTAGGGTAGTCGTGCGACTTTGTTGGCCTGCGTCAAGGGTCGTGCGGGTGGGTTTAATTCAATCAGGAAATGACGGGTTGAACTTGACTAGCGGACTATGGTTTGTTGGCCTGCGTCAAGGTCATAGGACGCTAGGGGAAAAATATTATCGGGAATTTCAAGTGTTGAAATTTGCAATGAGATTGCATACCTTCTATGAGATAGTTGGATCCCGATACCCGCTGCGAGTAAGAGTTACTCCTGGGAGAGTTTTATACATTACAATTAGCTGATCAAGTAAGTGTCTAGAAAGGTGTCAACGGGGTTACGCCTCTGGGAAAACAAGGTTTACATTAATTAGGTTCGTGCGAAAGCACGGGGGACCTCCCTCAAAGTACCGACACTGGCCTGGCTGAAAGATTGGCGAACTTGTAGTGTGTAATTAATCCCGGCTAGTCTTTCCTTTTAGGGTTTGAAGGAAGATTTGATAAAAAGCAGTGGGAGCCATCCTGATTAGATAAAATAATAACCAATCTATTCTTGCAAGAGCGCACGCTGAGTGTTTTCTTCTCTCTCTCTCCAGGTAGCGACCATATCACGCCTTAATCAAGATAATAATACGGATTATTGACCAAACCCGCTTGTTATACTGAGCTGGGGAACGTTGGTCCCGCTCCAACTTATAATTGTTATAAGACAGAGCAGGAAATTGGGGATTGCCAGAATTCCCGTGCCGCCCAAACGAAGAGAGTGGATGCTGATGCATCATCTTCGGGTGTGTTCATTACAGAGAACTGTTTCTCAGTAACCTTTACGTCCTGGGTATGTGATACCAGACCAGGATCCCAGATATGTAATCTGTTACATAGGGCTACAGAAAGGTAGAGAACTGAGAACGGGTGATAAGTTTCATGAGGCAGAAAACGGGGCAAGTGTTGCTGCCAAGTCTGTTGGTCACTGTCACCCTGTATTACAATACATTGATTCTGAACGAATGTTGTTAGATACCGAACCTGATATACAAAATCATATCAGTCTCTTTATTAGTAAAGAAATGATAAAATTTTGTATTGTTGGATAATGTTTTGAACATTTCCTATATCAAAAGTTGATCGGTTCAGGCACGTTATCTAAAAGCGTTGATGTTCTAAATCAAACTACAGTTCTTTAATATACGGAACACACACAAGAGGAAGAGTTCAGAAATGAACTAATCCTTCTTGAGGTATTGTAGACTAGGTCATATCAATGCGACCCGACTAGCTGAAGTTACATAAAGATGCATATTTAAATGAGTTTGAATTTACATCTTGTGAAACTCGCCAGTCATGTCACAAAGATAAGATGACCACAGCTCCGTTTATTGGAAACAGAGAAAGAGTTAGTAAACTCTTGGGATGATACATGTTGATGTATGTAGGTCCCCTGTCTACACATACCAAGACTGGTTCTTTATACTTCATTACATTCTCTGATGATCTCTTTAGATTCAGACATATGTTCCTGTTGAAACACAAGTCCGAACCTTTTGAGATATTCACAGAATATAAGTTAGAAGTAGAGAACCAGAATACGGGTATAAGTATTATGTCCTATGATGAGATCAAGGAGGAGAACACTTGAGCACGGAATTCTTGGACTTTTCTGAAGGAGAATGAGATTCTCTCTCGGCATTACTCCTCCGTATACACCATAGTACGATGGTATATCGGGGCGGAGCAATCACACTCTATATGATAAGGTGTGCTCTATGATGAGTACTACTGAGTCACCTATTTCCTTATGGGTGTTATGCACTTGAGAAGCTGCATACCTATTGAATAAGGTTCCAATCAAATCAGTTGCCTACCACTTCATATGTGATATGGAAAGGGAAGAGCCCATCTCTTAAGATAGTTAAGATTTGGGGTTGTCCGGCCTATGTCTGAAAGCAAAATCCAGACAAGCTCGAGGCAAGGACTGTTATGTAGAACTGGAAATGTTCCAGCTATACAAACTGCAGCTGATGATTTGAAAGAACCAAAGGATTCAATAGTTACCAATGAACCTCAGCCTCTCCGCCGATCTAGTAGGGTTCCTCACCCACCTGAGAGATACTTCGGTTCCTCTATGACAGTGGGAGCGAGGATTGCATCATGAGATGATGACCCAACTAGCTTCGAGCTAGCCATCAGGAGTAAGACTCTGTAAGAATGGCTGGATGCTTAGCGATCTGAGATGGAATCCATGTACACCAACAAAGTATGGACTTTGGTTGCAATATCTGAAGGGTTAAATCCCCATCAGGAGCAAGTACATCTTGAGAAGATTGCTTGGTGTACATGGAAGAGTTAAGACTTTCAAAGCTAGACTTGTTAAAGTTTTTCGTCATCGACCATGCGTGGATAATGATGAAACCTTTTCCAGTGGCTATGCTTAAGTCCATTCAGATCCTACTTACCACGGCTACATACCATGACTACGATATCTGGTGGTTGGGTGTCATGACTGCTTTTCTAAATGATGATTTGAAAGAGAGCGTCTATAAGTACACAGCCAGAGGGCCTCGCAGACAGTGGGAGTAGCGGAAACGTGTGCAAGCTGCCTTATAGGATAAAGCAGGCATCGCGGAGTTGGAACGTCTGTTTTGATGAAGTAGTCAAAGAAGTTGACATCATCAAAATGGTAGATGAACCTTGTATGAACAAAAAGGTAGTAGGGAGTATGGTGGTGATCCTCATAGAGTACGTGGATGACATACTCTTGATAGGGAAAGAGTTTCCTATGCTACGCTCGGTCAATCTCCGTTTATCACAATGATTCTCCATATAGGATCATAATGATACCTACTAACTCCTGGATTTTGGATCTATGAGATAGATCTAAATGGATGTTAGGATTCTCACTTGTTGAAGTGAGATAGTATCAATTGATCCTGGGGAGAATCACTGGAAGTGTTCCAGAGTGATAAAGACGACTGAATGTCAGTCACAGGCATTGTCTTTACCCTCAGTGGAGGGACGGTATGTTGGAAGAGTTCCAAGCTAGATACCGTGGCATACTAGAAGATAAAGGCGGGATACATCACTACTTAAGATGCTACCAAAGAGGCTGTTTGGGTGTATATTGGTTCATGAGATGAACTACGTTCCTACCATTGTGAGACAATGGAGTTGCGGCTTAAGCCGAGGAACGCCGGTCCCATCAGTGATCCAGACATATTCTAAGGCAGTATCACCTGATCATGGAGATGGTTGATCTCCAGGGGATCGAGGTCAGGAGAGTAGACTCAGAGGGCAACACAGCGGATCCACTCACAAAGGCCTGTTCCCAGAGAGAGACTTTTATGGGATGGTTGAGTATGAGATACTTCAAACCACTGCTACAGATGGCCCTAGTGCAAGTGGGAGATTGTTAGTTATATGTA
This sequence comes from Agapanthus africanus, assembly GCA_030015575.1. NCBI lineage: Eukaryota > Viridiplantae > Streptophyta > Magnoliopsida > Asparagales > Amaryllidaceae > Agapanthus > Agapanthus africanus. The sequence goes on along the minus strand of JASDDO010000019.1, from coordinate 772,176,364 downwards.
TGCCCTAGAGGCCATTACTATACATAGGATGTATATTGTAGTGGATGCTGGGACATATATAGTGAGGACTTTCTTGCTCGACATGATAGTATGCTATCTGGTTGATCTTTACCTTAACGTGTATACTGATTGTCTCTCTGTTACATGTTGGTAAAGCCCTTAGGATGTGTGCTTGACTACCTGGACTATGATGCGGATCATACTAGTGGGGACATGGTAGTCCATAAGTACATCCTTCAAAGTCCCTAGTCGTGGGTGTATCGAGACGGGGCATCGATATACCAGAGTAGACTAGCGTGTACCTTCTCGACCCATACAGATGGGCGATGGATGATCCCATATCCATTGGTGTTTGACATCAGAGATGATATACGGGTGCTCAGTAGAGACTGGGTACACTGGACGGACTCGCCGAGAACTCCCAGATGGTATTATACCTCACGTCAGATGGCAGTTCTCTGGTGACACTGGTACAGAGTAGTCTGTTGACCCGAGATCGTCATAGAGTCTTGTGTGGTTCCCACTGTGCTTTGATTTCCATCTTACCACGTCCAAGAGGGCGTGCAAAACGGTGGTTTTTGGGTACAGTCCCGAGTCACATGGAGGCAATGAGCGATAGGAGGGGATTCGTCTCTCCCGGTATAGGGGGTTGATGTTGCGCTGTGTTCGATTGGCTATAACAGGAAATCCCTGGCCAGGGTTGCTGAGATTTACTGGTAAGTGTTACCAGTAGTTTCTCGAATTGTTATAGACCTCATATCGACACGACTTATCGAGCTATTGGGGTCTGACGTTTACCACCCCTAGGCGAGATATGCGACATATCAGACGATCAGACCGGACTGTACGGTAGTGTTACTGGTTGGATTCACTGGAGTGTGAGCGGGCTTGCTCGTCGATCTTCAGATCGCTCAATACCCGGATGGCCGTTACGTTTAGTAGACCGCTTGCGGCTTGTGGGTGTTTGATATGATCATCACCTGCTGCCGGCGTATTGACGAGTCTTTAGAGTCCTACACAGAGGTTTCCTGGCTCAAGCGAAACGAAATAGGAGCGCATATGAGATATGTGCGGGACCGAGAATAATACGAGTATGTGATACTGTATTCGATTCTCGCGATGTGACATTGATCGGTTATATGCGATATAGCCGGGTTATCGGATCAAGTGTTGATTCGATAAGATGTTACTAATGATACCAGTCGGTTATGTGCGTCATGACCGGATCGTTAAATCAAGTGTTGATTTAATGATTTAATGCATAATTATATATTTGATATATTACTTTGCATTAACTAGTATTGGTTCACTTTAAATGGATTTTCTCACTCGGATGTACACATTGTATATGTGATATACTTTTGTGCACTTGATTGTATCATGTTTGATGATACATGTTTGCTAGGGTTTTTGTGTAAAGATCAAACCATGGTTACATAATAATGGTTAGGGTTTTGTTTTATTCATTTATTTGTTTGTTTATTTCATTTTGGTAAAAGGAAAATGGTGGCTATTTTTGTTCTTTGTTGAAGCTTCATGAAGCTTTGAATAAAGTCCACCATTTTTGTTTTATACCTAACCTAACCATTAACCTAACTATAGTTTGCTCTCTACACATAACCATGGTTGGATTATGATAAGTTTGGATTTTCTTTTCTAATTTAAATCAACTTATCATAATACTTATCATCTTCCTCATCTTCTTCTTCTTCTTCACTTCAAGAAAGAAGCTTGCATCCATCAATGGTGATTGATGAATTAGAGTGAGAAATCCAATTCTAAAGTCTACCCACTTCCTATTTCTTCATCCTCTACCTCTTGCCAAGTAGTAGAGTGTGTTTCCTTCACAAGTTTTCATGGCTTGGTGAAGGTGGAGCTTGATCTAGCGATGCTTCGACGTAGATCATCTTCGGCACGTCGTCGATGACCTAGCCCGCTTCTTCTCCGATGAAGCCGACGCAAGAGCCCGGATTTCGGATTTGTACAGCGGAGATGACTTCTTCATGGAGCTATGGAGGTGGACAAACGGATCTACAAAGGTTGTATTTCCGATTCTTCTAGTTAAGTGTTAACTAGTTTACTTTTTCGCCTAGACATCTAGCCGACGATCCGTTCTAGGGTTTCTCGGCACCGTATTTTTTAAAAATTGGCATGGTTGATGCCTTGTGAGACCTCCTTAGGGTGCCTAGGAACCCTACAGTAGCATGATAGCTCATCTTGCCATTCTTCCGGCTAGGCTTGCCTTGGTCATTAAGTGTTTGAGAGGGCCGACCTTGGAGATCAGCATAACCCGATGAGCAAGCAGATAGTGCCTTAGCTTCTTCACAGCGAATATCAGAGCCAGGCATTGCTTCTCGATTGGGGAATAGTTGTGTTCCGCCCCGACAAGAGTTTGACTGAGGTAGTAGAGGGCATTTTCCTTTCTCTCCTCACTGTTCGGGGCAAGGAGCACACCGAGTGATTCATCTAGCAAGGCAGTGTAGAGAATCAGCGGTTTATTTGGAATGGGAGCGGCCAGCACTGGACGGTACAACAAGTACTGTTTGATGCTTTCAAACGCTTCTTGACATTCGGCGTCCCAGACAAAAGGAGCACCTTTCTTCATGACCTTTGAGAAGGGCCTACATCTCCCCTATAAATTTGAGATAAACCTTCATATATAAGCAAGCTTGCCTTGAAAACATCTTAGTTGCGTCAGACTCTTTGGAGGGGGCATCTCCATTATGGCCTTTATCTTTGATGGGTCAACTTTGATCCCTCGATATCGGACTATGAAGCCCAGGAATTTTCCCGATGACACGCCAAAAGCGCACTTTAGAGGATTCATCTTCAGATCGTATTCCCTCAGTCTAGTGAGAACGGTCCTAAGATCCTAGATGTGATCGGTCTTGGCTTTAGTCTTGACGACCAAATCATCAACATAATATTCGACGACTTTATGGATTAGGTCATCAAAGATATTGGTCATTGCCCTTTGATATGTATCACTTGCGTTATTTAATCTAAACGGCATCACTTTATAGCAGTATATTCCGATCGGGGTTCGAAATGCTGTGTGTTTCTCATCCTCAGGTGACATCTTGATCTTATTATATCCAGACGAGCTATCCATAAAGGTGAACAGCTCATAATTTGAGGTTTCATCGACCATCATTTCCATGACCGGTAGCAAAAAGTCATCTTTAGGACTTGCCTTGTTGAGGTCCTTGAAATCGACACAAACTCGGATATGCCCATTTTTCTTCTTTACTGGGACTATGCATGCGATCCAGTCCGCATATTTCTCTTCCCTGATGAAGCCGGCATCGATGAGTTTCTTGGTTTCCTCGACGATATTTTCCTCCAGTTCCCTTCTCATTCTTCGAGGAGCTTGTTTGACTGGCTTAGCATCAGGAGATATAGCCAGCTTATGCACGGCCACTTCAGGGGAAAGGCCAGGCATTTCTTTGTATGTCCACACGAAGCAGTCGACGAACTCATGCAACAGGGCGACTATCCGCTCTTTCATTTTCTCTGACAAGAGTGAGCTGATGTAAGCTGGCTTAAGATTATCGGGCGTTCCTAAGTCAATCTCGGTTAGCTCGTCAAAGGTTGCTTGTCTGCCATCTTCGAGCTCTTGTGGAGCTTCTTCTGGCTCGGCTAGCTCGTCATCATCATTTGATTTTTCGCTGGCTTCACCAACATGGATCATGTAGCATGCCTTGGAATCAGGCTGGATGAAACCTATGCCCCGCCTATCTAGAATTCGTCCATCTATGAGTGCTCGGACCTGAGGCGGATGCCATAGCCCTTCATAAAACTTTGCTTCGGTGTCCGTTTGATATAACTGGCATCCGCACCTTTTGAAATATTCCCGCATCTCGGGCGCATAGTATCTGGGATTGACGACGGCTCTTATGCCTCTATTATAGGGAAGGCATGCGACAGACAAATCTTCCGGGTGCACAACAGGATTTGACCCATAAAACAGGATGCCCTTCTGTCCATATTTTCATCTGGGAACGTAGAAAGTTTTCAGCTGGTCCACGGTAGAGACTGACAATGCATCGAGCTCTTTGCACATCTGCTTTAGAACCCTTGTGACAACTAGGGACCCTTCTATAATTTTGAAGGTCTCTCATAGTTTCGCTTGTTGCATGGGGGTCCAACTTGCACAGCTGTTGCAAGGCAGGTCCTTATCCCCTGACTCTTCAGTGTCCCTACCAAGATGAGGGCAAACTTTGCCTAGATGGGCCTTCAGTATCAGATTCGTCCGTATCGCTACCGAAACGAAGGCGAGTTTTACGGAAATACGGAATTCCAGCGCCGGACTCATCAGTTTCACTACCGAAACGCGAGCGCACTTGGGGTTTTTTGCTTTTAAAAGTGACAGCTAGCTCAGATTTGCTTTTGAGTTTTGGGGCCGTTCTGTCCTCAGTCAGTTGTGGCTTAGTATTTTGGTGGTTCATTAAGTACCGAAAATCCTTATATCGGACTTCATGCACACCGAACGGCTGGATGCCTCCGTCAATGTGTCTTTCTTCGCCATTTTTAGTATACTTCATGCATTGATGGAGAGTTGACGGAACGATGCCGTAATCATGGAGCCACGGCCGTCCTAAGAGAATTTTATAAGACGTGTCAGTGTCGATCATGTATATCTTAGCTTCGGTCTGCAGATCCTCAAATTTGATTGGTAGAACTATAGACCCCAGAACTTGCTGGCAGTTTTGATTGAAGCCTTGAATGACAATCCTTTCCCTTGACAGATATCGAACGTCCATTGACAAACTCTTCAGAGTCCGCAAGTTCATGATGTTCACTGAGGATCCCGGATCAATCAATATGCAATTAATCTGATCCCGTCGCTGTACCCGGTCACATAAAGCGGCCGATTTTGCTCAGCCGTTCCCAGTAGCAAATCTTCGTCCTTAAACATGATTGCGGCGACATGCAGAGTGTACTGGGATTCTTTCATATTAATTTCCGCAAAGAGAGCCTGCTACCGCTCAGGGTTTTGTAGAGCATGAATGAGAACATCTCTAAGATCTTTAGATAGGACCAAGGCATCATAGATGCTCAGGAGAGATGGAAGCTTTCGGAGATGAGCTAAGACATTATAGTCCACCGAGGAAGGACTTGAGTTTTCATTAGCCGGTTCTCTGCCATCTTCCTCATTAGCCATATGTTTTTCCTTTCCTTTTCGGGCGTTGCCCTGATTTGGCTGCAGAGCCCTGCCGCTTCTGAGATGGATTTGATTGGCCTTTTTGGAGAGCTCCTCGTCCTCTTCGGGGAAACAGAGCTCCTCCTCAGAGTCGCTGTCAAGATGGATGGCGTAGCATGTCACTAGAGGGATATCTTCATTGGAGTCTTCTTCTAACTGCTCCAGAATTTCAGCCGCTTCTATAGGGAGAAACTCCTTCAATTGAATCATAGTCTTTCCTTCTATTCATAGTCTTCGAGGGAATCAATATAATTTTGAATGGTCGATCTCCCTGCAGACTCTTTTTCACGTCAAGCTGCACTTTTCCTCTTCTTGAGCTTTTTGGATTTTGAGCCTGATGGAGTCAAATTGGCAGATGGAATGGTATGCTTCTTCTGCCCTTCCCATTCCGTTATGGGCTGTTTCTGAAGTAGTTTTAGCATCTTCTTCGTCTTATTAGATATGTGCTTACTCCAAGGGGGCTGCGGCGGGCCGGATTCATTTCTCGAGGCAGCGGGTTCAGCTGTCTGCTCCCAGATGGCTTCAACTTTCCTTTGTATAAAGTTGGTGGTTGCAACTTGATTGTTCACCAACACACTCTTGGACAGCTCGATCTCTCCAGTCTTGTACTGCTTCTCAACCCAATCTTTGAAGATATAGCAATCCTCGATTGCATGACTCACTACTCGGTGGTACGGGCAATATAGAGGATTGTCGGTCATTTTTGCTTCATGAGGTCTTTTCAACTCCGGTAATTGTAGACCGTTGTTCAGAGTATCTTTGAATATCTTTCGGACCTTGTCCCTCCTGAAAGAGTAAACCTTGTTCTTTTTCTCCTCTAGGGAAGGCCCTTCTCCTCCTAGCACTGGCTTTCGAGACCGGTTGGTTTTGGATTCGCCTGCCCTTCGCTTTTCTTCATTGTCAGACGCATTGAGGACATTAGTATTGCTGGAATTCCCGCTTCTACGGTTGTCATCCCGCTTGCTTTTCCAAGTCTTGTCTCTCTGAGAGTCCGGGGTAGACTCTTACTTCGAGCATTCCAGCATTTGGGCTTTCTTGGTTAGCTCTTGAAACGTCTTGAGGCCTGCTGTACACAAGAATGGGACCATCCAATTGCTGAGATTCCCAACGAGGAGGCTGAAGGACTGGTTCTGCTCCAGCATCGGTTCGCACTTGACCGTGAGATTACGCCATCGGGCGATAAAGTCGGTGTTGTTTTCATTCTTCCCCGGCTTGGTCCTCACAAGATCAGCAATGGAGATTTTATCACTGACACTCATGAACCTTTGCCGAAACAGAGACTCCATTTTGGCAAAGGTAATGACGAACCCGTCTGGTATACTCGCATAACAGTCAAAAGCGACACCGGTCAGGCTGTTGACAAACTGACGAAGAAGGAGCATATCACTGCCCCTTGTATTTCTGCACGATGCTTTAAAGTGGGTGAGGTGCTGATTTTCATTTCCCATCTCGTCAAATCATCCGAACTTAGGAATGACGTAGCCGCTCGGGAACTCGATCAGATAGTACTATGCATGATATGGTCGCCCACTACCGCCGGTTTCTTTCTGAGCTTCAACTTCGGCCACCAATGTCTTAACCTTGCTGGTGACCAAATCCATTATCCGATCTTGTGTTAGAGGGATAATGCTATCTGGGGCCAAGGCGTCCCCAGAAGCAGAATGCGGCCGGCTTTCGTCTGGTTCGACCAATTTTGGACCCAAAGGGATATGCATCGGCCGCTTCAGATTGTCATCATCCGTCTCATGAGTAGCGACTTGTTCTTGATTGGGAGGCGCTTGTGCAATTTGAGCCGTAAGCTACATCACAACGTTTGTTAGGTCGTCAATTTTCGAATAGAGCTTGGCCATCTCTTTATCTTTGCTCCTGAGTTGTTATCGAAGCTCTTGAAGCAGCTCTTGCTCCGCGGTCTTGGGATGGAAAGTCAGCTCTTCCTCGCTGTCCGAGCTTGACTCTACATGGACTGAGGGGTCTTTCTGCCTATCATCCTCATCGAGAGGGTTTTCATCATTCAGCGGAGGCGGCTGTTTTTGGGAAGCGGCAACCACACTCAAGCTAGATTGGGCTTGGGATGTGGTGGCCCCATCTTTACTATTGCTGCGAAGGTTATCGCTGGGGCGCCCACCCACCATATAGACCGTATAGATAACATATCCAGTTGTCTTTTTTTTATTGGCGGCTGATTTTACGGATTGCTGTCTTGACCCTCCTGTTTCGGTAACGGGCAGTTGACTGAAGGCGGCTGGCCTGGTCGGATTCTTGAATGGTGCCAACGCTTCCTTTTTGGTTTTGCCCCGCTGTTTTTGCGCGGCACAGAGTGCATGGTAAACTCTTGAAGAGACAGTGTCATATTTTTTCTGTTGGGGCCGGACACGTCTCTTTGTAGCAACGTTCGGACCGCTGTCTTCTTGATTCTGGCGGTCATGGCATTTTTCTGAACCCACCTCAGAGGTTCGAAGGAATTGCTGATTTTTACGGCTGATTCAGCCACCGTCGCAGGGTGACTCTGCTCTTGAAATCTCACAAGATTCCACTTGGCCGGAGTCCTGGCCCTCTTGTTGGCTCGATACCTGAGCCGCTTCTGTCCCAGCCTTTCTGTTTTGAGCACTTGGCTGGTTACGGCTCTTCGGGAAGCCGCCATAGACTGGGCGATGTAGGGCTTTGGAGATACGCCTGATTATGCATTTGTTGGAGTCATCGCCTGAGCTCGTCCGCAACGTTTGATGTTGCCCTTTGTACCGGAAATCTTGCCCCCAGCTGGAGCACCAGAGAGTCATTCAGACACCGTCTTAAGTTTCGGTTGTGGTGCCTTTGTGATCACAACATTCAGCCTCTTTTCCCTTGAAACCGTCTTGGCCACCTGTTTTGCCGGCTTTTCTGCCAAATGAGCGCTGCCGGCAGGGTAGAAGATGACGGAACCAAATTGGTGGGGCAGTTCCTCTCACTGTCGACCGAGGCTTGCGGGGAGAACCACACGAGCATTGATCTAGACCATATATGAAATCGGGGTCGCATCAGAAGCTGGTTCCATCTTAGGAGACATTGTCGTTGAAAGTTGATTGCTGCATATATGTTAAATGAGTTCGCATGAACACTTGACCCGAGATATGGGAGGAGAGAAAGGTTCCACCGGGTGTGCCAGAATTTGTAGGGTGTTTTTCGTCACCCCATTGAGATGGGAATACGCGCGCTTTTCAGGCGTACTACAGATCCCCTGCATAGGGTAAGCTGGGGTTTATTGATTGTGAGGATCCGAATCTCCGGCAGCCGCGGACTAAGCTGCCGTTAATTACCTCTCGTCTTTGGAGCGAGAGAACCTCCGATTGACGGGTCTAACAGGTCATGCGAACTTAACATGCAGTTTTGTGTTTTGAAGGGGTTTGGGATATATCGGGGGCCCCGCAGAGTTTTTATGGGGGTCCCGCTACCCGGATAGCGGGTTGGGGGTCAAGGGGCTAGCAGCCTTCTTACGGGCCACGGGGCAACGCCCTGTTAGAAATTTTTTTCTAACGGGGACAGTGTTGTGCAGTATGTGTGTATGTATATACATATATATAAAAATAAAAATAAAAGGGGAAAAGCGCCTAAAGGACACGTGGGCCAGAGCGCTAGCGCCCCACGTGCCTAGTACGGGGGACTTGGGCGCCAGAGCGCCAGCACCCCACATGCCTAGCACGTGGGCTCAGGGCCTCCCCCACATGCCTGGAACGCGGGCGCTAAATGTCAGCAGCAGAAGGGACTTGGTCCCTGAACTCGGAGCTATGATCCCGATTTGACTTTTGGAGTTGAACTCCTGATAAGAGATACTTTTTCTTTCTTTTTTTTATGGAGTTAAACTCGCGGCAGAGCACCACCGCCCCATATACCTTGCATGGGGGCGCTGGGCGCCAGAGCGCTAGCGCTCCACATGCCTGGCACGCGGGCGCTGGGCGCCAAAACGCCAGCGCCCCATGTGCCTGGCACGCGGGCGCTAGGCGTCAGTAACAGAAGGGACTTGGTCCCTGCACTGGGAGCTGTGCTCCCGATTTGACTTTTGGAGTTGAACTCCTGACAAGAAAGACTTTTTCTTTCTTTTTTTTATGGAGTTAAACTCTCAGGAACTTTGATTTGTGGAGTTAAACTCCAAGAAATCCTTGTAAATGCTCAAGGGACCCCTTTCTTCTCCCTTGGGCCTTGGATCTTTCCTAAAATGGGATCTCTGGAGATGGGTCTCCTTCCTTCTCTTCTGTCGTCTGGATCTTGGAGAACAAGAGGGGGTGAGATTTAGAAATCTCCCATTTTTGAGATCTAATGGAAGATCTGAGCTCCCTTTGGTGGGTTTTGTGGTGGAAAACTATTTATTTTTGGAAAAGGAAGAGTAAAACTCTTGATTTAATTGAAAATGGAAAGAAGGTTCTAGAACCTTAAGGAAGGAGAAGGAGCACAGACCCTAATTTTTTTTTGAGAGAGAAAAAAGTTGTCATAGATATTTTCATCATGTTTGCCATTATAGGCTACACACTTTACATATAGACCCTTGGGCTTTACAAAATGGCATTTTTCCCATCCCATGCCTCATGTGCTCATTCCTTTTGCACATAAGCCATGGGATTTACAAAAATTTGGCTTTATGCCCATTTTTCTTACATTTATTCATAAAATAAAATAAAAGAAATACACAAAAATTATTTATTACAAAATTTTTATTTTAGCATGGGGGAGGCCGGCTGCTTTATGTTCGGGCTCGACCCGGGCATTGGCCCACTTGACCTGGGCTTGGGCCTATTTGGCTTGGGGTTGACTTTGATTTTGACTTGGTCAAACGGGGTGTAAATTTTTACGCCAACATACCTTATAGCATTGCGCTCACGATTTACTTTCTGCTACGTTCATGATATTCTCATTGAGTTACATATACCTGTGCTAGTACACGTACACCATTATCGATGATGCGTATGTTACACTTACACAGATTTACCGGCTTACACACTTTCATCATCGATAATTGCTATGTCACTTACACAGTAAAAATTCTCACATCATTATGCTATATTGCATGATATACTTGCCATGCTCACATTATTATGCTATGTTGCACGATATACTTGCCATGCTCACATCATTATGTTATGTTGCATGATATACTTGATATGCTCACGTTTCTGTTCTATAATTGCATACATCATGCTTTATGATTATACGCATTAAGATGCTGTTTTCCTAAGATTCTGGACTTGAGAACCGTGGTTATATTTCAAAGGAAATTATGTATTGTTTTAAAAACCCGGTTTCTCTTGATATGATATTTCGAGGCGTCCACCATTAGTTTTCTCGGTTCTGAGATTGGTTTGTGAAACCTGATTCGAGGAGATGGACGATCCGTTTGCAGGTTCATGGTGGACCCGATATGGTACCCCGGGGTAAGAAAGGTATGTTGTGCAGAAGACGATGAGCCTGGCAGAGGGACTACTACCTACCGGTGATAGTATTGGGCTTTGCGGTTATCCGGAGGATACCGACCGGAGTCGTGAGATGGATATAGGCCGATCCGGACTGATGGAGCCCGAGATTTGAGGATTTACATATCGATGCTGGACATGGGTTTCAAGACGTTTCGAGTGTCGATATTGGACACTCAGGTTCCATGATTTTGACGTGTTGTTGATGGACACACGTTGGTTGATATCCTCATATTTAAACGCGTATGCTTTCATGATGTTTCGAGTGTCGATATTGGACACTCAGGTTCCATGATGTTGTTGTGTCATTGATGAACACGTGGATGATATCCACATGCACACAGGTATTGATGATATTGTTAGCATATATGCAGACACGGTTACCCTAGATATCATAGTATTACCTTTATGATATAGTTGATTTATGAATCGTTGTTTTATTCGATTTCTACCTGCTGATGTTTTCTATATTAGTTATATGTATGCCCTAGAGGCCATTATTCTACATATGATGTATATTATAGTGGATGCTTGGACATATATAGAGAGGACTTTCTTGCTCGACATGATAGTATGCTATCTGGTTACCTTTATCTTAACATGTAGACTGGTATGTATACTGTCTTGCTCTCACATGTTGATAAAGCCCTTAGGATATGTACTTGACTACCAGGACTATGATTGAGATCATACTAGTGGGGCCAGTGTAGTTCACAAGTACATCCTTTAATTGTTCCTAGTCGAGGGAATATCAAGAAAGGGCATCGATATTTCAGAGTAGACTAACGTATACGCTTCTTGACCCATATGATGGGTGATGGATGATCCCACATCCATTGGTGTTTGACATCAGAGATGGTATACGGGTGCTCAGTGGAGACTGGGTACACTGAACAGGACTCGCCGAGGACTCTTATGTGGTAGTATACTTATCATCAGATAGCAGTTCTCTGGTGACACTGGTACAGGTTAGTCTGTAGACCCGAGATCGTCATAGTCTTGTGTGGCTCCCACTATGCTTTTATTTCCTCCCTACGACGCTCAAGAGGATTTATGCAAACAAGTGGATTTTGGGTACAGTCCCGAGTCACATGGAGGTAATGAGCGATAGGTGGTGTTTCGTCTTTCCCGGTATTAGGGGTTGATGTTGCGCTATGCTCGATTGGCTATAACTGGAAGTCCCTGGCTAGGGCTGCTACCGAGATTTACTGATAAGTGTTATCAGTAGTTTCTCAAACCGTTATAGGCCAGACATCGGCATGACTTATCACGTTACTGGGTTCTGACGATTTCCACCCCTAGACATAATATGTGACATATCAGATGAAGAGACCGGACTGTACGGTAGTGTTACTGATAGGCTTCATGGAGAGTATGGACGAGCTTGCTTGTTGATCTTCATATCGCTCGATACCTGGGTAGCTGTTACGTACAGCTAGTACTGCTGACGGCTTGTAGGCGACTGATATGATCATCACCTACTGCCGGTGTATTGACAAGTCTTTAGAGTCCCACACAGAAGTTTCCTGGTTTGAGCGAAATGAAGTAGGGCACATATGTGATATGTGCGTGGGCCCGATTAAATACGTGTATGTGATACCGTATTGTAATCTGGCAGTTAACCGGTATCGGTTAGGTCATATATGATATGACCAGATTATCGAATCAAGTGTTAATTTGATAATTTGATATTCAGATAAATGATATTGGTCGGTTATATGTGATATAACAGGATTATTAGATCAAGTGTTGATTTAATAATGTGATATATATTATATGCGATATAATTATATCTTAACTAATATCATTAGCTCACTAATTGCTTTATTTATATATATATATATATAAATGTATATTTGATATATATATATATATATATATATATATATATATATATATATATATGAAGCATGGCATATTTTTCTATTTTTAGAAAATGGAAAAATGAGGTGTAAATTGTGGAGATATTTTGGGTATTGATGAAGCATGGGCTTATATGGTTTTTTATTAGTCTTGACTCACTATTCAAGCCTGGTTGCAATTTAGAATTGCAATTTATTCCATGCTTGAATGAGTGAGGAGAGAGATGATTCATATTATTGTTTCTACACTTCCTTCATGCTTAATACCTTATCCATTTTCCTTGAGCTTCTTCTTCTTCTTGATCTCTACAATTTCTTCATCTCACCTCCAAGCTCAAACCCTCACATAAGATGTGAATCATTGAGCTTGTGAGTAACCTAGTGAGCTTATCATATCCCCTACTTCGTCATCCCACACTAAACTAGCAATTTAGTGTGGTGTATTTCATACACTAAAGAAGTTTAGTGTAGAGTTAGCTTGATCTAGAGGAACTTCGGGTGGAGCGTCTTTGACGCGAAGATCACAAAGGAGGGTCATTCAACTCGAAGAGGAGCCTTGTAGAGTTGCGTGGACTTCAACCCGGAGCTTTAGAAGAGAAGGACTCGAACTACAAAGGTTGTATTCTTGTTCTCTAGATGTAAAGTAATTTACATTTGGTATTGTCTAAATCTCTAATTAAAGATTCTAAGATTAGGGTTGTTCAGCATGACAATTTTTTGAAAATGGCATGGACGATGCCTCCCGAAACCTTGCTGTCATGCTCGGGAACCCTATAGTGGTATCAGAGCCAAGCTAAAGATTTAGACAATGTTTGTTAGATTACGAAACCGAAACTGCTCCGAAACTTGAAACACGGAAAAATGGTTTCTGTCGATTTTTTAATGGGCTCTAAAATTTTTTAAACAACTGCAGAATGTTATATGTGATATGACATGAAAACAGAAGAAATTTGAACATATTTGGCCGGTTTTTGGCCGAGCACACAACCCTAAAATCCGAGCAGGCCGGCTCCTTAAGGGATTTTTGGGTTCAATTTTTTTTTGTGTTCCAGACTCTGGGTTTTGGTGTTTCAGGTGTTGTTTGTTTTTGCTAAATTTTCATGTGATGAAAACTTTCTGGAAAGGCTATTCGGTGTGTTTCGTAGTCGTAATTCTAACTATATTTCGGGATATTTAGACGGTGTTAAAAATTTCGAAAGGATATCAAATACCCACTTTAACCCTCGCTGGAAAATTTTCCAAGAGTTGGATTTATTCATAATTAAAGAACACTCAAATATCATGCAAGTGATTCGATGGACCCTCGAGAAGAACGAAACCTTAACTCGATTCTATGACCGTAAGAACCGCCGCCAAACCCTCGGGTTTGCGGTAGTTCCACAGTGCCATAGGTGAGGCAAGGGTTGACCCTTCTACGGTAGGTCCATTGGTACTGCGGCATGTTCTGAGTATTTTTAAACTGCGTTCAAGTGTTGAGCTTTTTGGAAAAATTTGGGTGTTTGTTGATTTGATCGGAATGTTTAACATCGTCTAGCTTTTTGATGACATGTGATGTTATGTGTTGCTTGGATATATTATATTGGATCGTCGTGTTTTGAATAGCCGGGGGTTTTATGTGAGATGGGAGTTTTTATTTTCATTCATGTAAAATTCATTATATGTAGTATTCTTTTATTGGGGCACTTCTGGGTTGAGGATGATGTCACCATTGTTGTATATTATTTACTTTTCCGCATTAGGATAGACCCAAGATGGGGAGCACAAGTAACCGGGTTCTAGATTCCAGTGGGAGACCATCTTGAGGAGTCAAGTCCGGGTCTTCAAACTCTAGAATTGGTAGGGTTGCTTGCCGCTCTTGTAGGGGTCTAGAGATGTGGGTTTGGCTATTCATCACGACCGTTCAATCCGTTTTTTATACCGGCTTAAATTAAAACACGGAATTCCTAGTATATCCAATATTTCATATGTTATCTTCTGCTGCTGATATTCTGTGATGTGATCACTTTATATGCGTGAGACGAATGCTTTATTATTGTATATATGATATATAATAAACGTTGCTTATGTTTTGCACCCGCGCTAGTCCCGCCCCACTATGCCGTTAATTAAGTAACCCAACGATGCATTGTAGGGTTCCTAGGCACACTCAAGAGATTCCACAATGCATCAACCATGCCAAAATCAAATTTTTCATATGCCGAGAAACCCTAATGCAAGATCGTTAACTAGAGGTAAGGCGAAAGCATGCAAGTTAACAACTTTAACTACAAGTGAAAGGGATTACAACCTTTGTAGATCCGGTCCTCCACTTCTTTAGCTCCGTGTTGACGTCCCTCCGCTGCGATTATCGGGATCTCGGACTCTAGCGTTGGTTGCATCGGAGAAATGAGCGGGCTAGGTCGTTGAATTCGATACCGAAGATGATCTACGTCGAGGCGACTCAAACTCAAGCTCCATCTTCACTAGGTCATGAAACTTGTGAAGATAACACCCTCTACTACATGGCATGTTGTTGAGGATGAAGAAATAGGAAGTGGGTTCACTTTAGAATTGGATTTCTCACTTAATTTCATCACTTGAAATTTTCTAGAAAATGTTTTCTTCTTCATGAAGAAGAAGAAGAGAATAAAAATGAAAAATGATTATTCAAAATGATAAATCAAGTGAAGTCTATCATTTAGAAACCATGGGTGAGTAAACTCATGTAGAGAGCAAACCATAGTTTAGGTAATGGTTAGGTTTAAGAACAAAAAAAAAATGGTTTAGACTTTTCAAAGATGCTTCAAAACAACATGAAGCTTCTAGCAAATAACAAAGAAAGCCACCATTTTGTTTTTACAAAATAAATAATGAAAATAAAACCCTAACCATTAACTAAACATGGTGTAAATCATACACATACCCAAGTTTGCATGTATCATCAATCATGATACAATCTAGTGCACAAACATATATCACATATACAACTTGTGCATATCAAGTGAGAAAATCAATCTTAAGTGAACAATACCCGTCAATGTAAAGTAATATATCCAATATATAATTATACATTAAATCATTAAATCAACACTTGATTTTATGATCCGGTCATATTCATATAACCGACTAATATCAAGTGTATCAATATATCGAATCAACATTTGATTCGGTAACCCGGCTATATCTTATATAACCGTCCGATGATACAAATCGCGAGAATAGAATTCAGTATCTTATACTGGTATTATTCTCGGTCCCGCACATATCTCATATGCGCTCCTATTTCGTTTCGCTTGAGCCAGGAAGCCTCTGTGTAGGACTCTAAAGACTCGTCAATATGCCGGCAGTAGGTGATGATCATACACTACTACGAATAAGGGTTGCCCCTACGGATTTACCCGTAGGGGCAAACCACTGCCCCTACGGATATATCCGTAGGGGTAAAAAAATAACCTGTAGGTGCAAACGCCGTAGGTGCAAGTCGAAGCCCTGCACTTGCCCCTACGGACAAAAACTTTCCCCTACGGAGTTCTGTGTAGGTACATTTGCACCTACGGATTAGGGCGTAGGGGAAAAAAAGTTATTTTATTTACGGTTATTTTAATTATATTAACTGTACCTACGGATATATCCGTAGGGCCAAGAAGTATCCCCTACGGATATATGCGTAGGTACATATCCGTAGGGGCAAAATATGAGGAATCATGATATTTTGCCCCTACGGATATATCTGTAGGGGTCTTGGTTTGCCCCTATGGATATATCCGTAGGGACAATCCCAACCCCCCTGACACTGAGATCGGGGGGAAATATCAGTTACTGCTGATATTTTGCCCCTACGGCTTAATCCGTAGGGGCAGCATGTGTACCTACGGATTAATCCGTAGGTATACATTATCTGTTTTTTTTAAAAAGGGGCTGCCTTATTTTTTCTGGCCCTGTGCACAATAATATATATATCAGTAAAATATAATATTAATCATCACACAACATATATCGCAGTATTCATAATCACATCTCACGTATATAAAATACAAAAGAAACCCAAATACTGAATATGATATAAATATAAACCAATATCAATATCAATATCGTTTCAAAATATAGTACAATATGTATTATATAAATAAATACATGTTTCAAAAAATAAGAACCAAAAAGCTACCCTAGCTCGGTCCAGCTCCACCTCTGAATAACGATAGAATAACGCGCGCCTGCTCCTCGGTCAATAAACTTTGCAATTCGGCACGAGCGGGAGTCTGAGCGTCATGTGGAGCTGGCGATGTGGTCTGCGCAGCCGCCGTCGAGGGAGTCGCTTGCGGAGCCACCGCTGCGGGAGTCTGAGCGGGCGCTGGAGCTATAGGAGTTGTCTGTGGAACCACAGCCGATGTAGTGGCTTGCGGAGCCGCAGCCGAAGAAGATGCATGACATGTACCCTGTCGCGTCTGGACCTAATGTGTGTAAGAAGCGTGTAAGAACTGTGTATCACTCGAATTCGTATCATTATCAAGTTATTTCGAAATCCCATTTGGATATCTAGTTTGGATAACCGTTGTTTATTTTAATTACATATGTATGTATGATTAATCAAACCTAACTCTAAAACCAAATAAGCTCAAGCTACGTACTAATTATGGATATGTTGATATGTATAATATGACATGATATTTTACTATAAAGTAGTATACATACCAGCATCTCTTTCAACTCCTCAACAGTGGCCCTCAAGCTCTCCAGTTCCTGCTGGACACGTCGCTCACTGGAGACGGAGGAAGTAACCGCCGGGGTGGAGTCCAACCTCATATGGGCCCTGCTAGGGCCCAGTCCCCGGCCTCTCTCCCAACCTCCGTGGTGCCCTCCGTGTGCGGCGTCCAGAACTGGGGTCAGCAGCCTCGGTTCGTTATGTCCGGTAAAATCGATCCCCGAGGCCTCGGCCTGCTCAACCACCCGCTCCTACACCCACATTAAGCAGTAAAGTATAAGTATAAAATTTAAACTTGAAGCTTCCAAAACTCAAATTTCAAATATGGGTAGAATAAATATTTAACACTTACGCAATACTCCTGGGTAGCGACGTCGGGATATCAAAGCTCGCCCGTGGCGGGATCTGTCGAGGTGCCGTGGACGGCAAGATATGCGGACAGCACGCTCGGTGTACCGCCTTGCGCCACGGTCCGAGCTGTCTGCAATATTAGAAAATAACTCTTAATATTAGAAATATTAGAAAATAACTCTTAATATTGCAGAATTTCAGAAAGGTCGGTCTATTGTAATTTACCGATAACTCCATGGCTCGAGTAATATTCCTCGAGCCACCTGTGTAAGTGGGGCGACCCCTCTTCGCCGACTTCCTGTTCTCTGTATTCTGAGCTGCCTGTTTCTGCACAACGCATTAACATTTAGTTTTCTAATTAAGGAACACAAAGAAATAAATTATATCATAAACAATGAATTACATTTAAAATACATACCTGTTTGCGTTGGGAGTCGAAATAATTGCACAATAGAGGCCATGTCTCTACGTCGACTCTCACAAACGCCGGAGTAGATAGGAGGGCCGCTCTCTCTGCCTCGGGGGTCGCCATCCACAGGGAGTAGCAGTCGGCCTTCATCTCATTCCTGTTGTATCGGACCTTGGTCTGCATGTTCTTCATCAGGCCATTGTACAGAGCATGAAGGTCGAGCACCCTCCCAGGGTGATCAGGGTCGGCTACAGGCTGAAAATCGTAATCCAACTGAAAATACAATAAAAAACATTGTTATTAGATTGCAAGTGTTAATAATAAATATATTGGATAAATCAAATGAAAATAGGCCGTTAATACGTACCCGAGCCTGATCAAAGAAGAGGGCGAATGAGCGCCGGTGCTGCTCGCCCCACTCAACGTGATGTGGATAGTTCTTCACGAGCCGGCTCTCATCCCCCATATACCGGCCGAACCTCTCGGCATGAGGACCGGTATAGAGATAGTCAAGGGTAAAAAGGAGGGGGAATGGTGCCTCCCCATAGCTCTGTCAGGCCTTAGCCTATGGGACTGATTCGGGCCTCGAGTCCCCCTCTGGGGATGGGGAGGCCCTGCGTCTGCACGAAATATCAAGACAATCAATATTAAGACAAAGTTGTATTAAGAAATCAAGCTTAAGCGAAAATTAAAGTGTGATATATACCTCCGGTGACTATCGCACGAGCCTGGGCACGGGCAGCAGCACGAGCGGGACGATAGTTCCTCCGGTGAGGAACAACCGGGGTCCCGGATGCGGACGCATCCCCTGCAACTAGAAAATAAACATTGACGTTAAATTTCCATGAAGTTCATATTTATTCTATAGAGTATATGTAAAATGAATAAATATTTTATATTTATTCATACTAACCTGCAGACGATGCGGATGGTATGGAAGCGGCAGGAGTGTCCCCTGCGGAAGATGTGGACGCACCACCTATAATTAGACAATTAAAAATAGATTATATAAGTAATTGCAAAAAGAATGTGTAGATCAATAATATAACGTTCTAAATCAATATGCATGCACTATAGGATATATAAACATACCCGTAGGTGCGGTGGTGTCACCACCTACAGCTAGACAATAATAAAAATTGCTAAGTAAGAGCAAAAGGAATGCGTGTATATTTATGATATAGCATTCTAAATCAATATACATGCACTATATGATATATAAACATACCTGGAGGAGCGGGAGTGGCCTTTGTCCCAGATGTGGACGCATCACCAATAACTAGACAATCAAACATTGACAATATAAGTAATTTTGACATAAACAGGCATGAATATCTGTAATATTACATTCAAAATGGATATGCGTGCAGTATACCTGGATGTGTGGCAAAATCCACACGGAAGGAGGCATCCGAAGGGGCCTCCGATCTGGGTGCAAGACCAGCCCTCTGAAGCTCCCTACGGAGCTCTCCGGACGGCAGAACCGCTCTGCCTCTGCCGCGGCTGGAGCTCCTGCCGCCCCTCGCTGCTCCCGACATCGTCATCAAATCTAGATAAACGGTTCGTGGACGCATTAGACAATCATTAAAAGTATTGACTATATATGTATAGAGCGTAAAATGTGAAGTAATAATATAACATTACTGATAACCTTTTTCGTTTCGTGGGCGCATTATACATATCTACTTGGATTTCATCGTCGATGTCATTTCTAACTCACGTAACTTCATGATCGGTCGAAGACAACCCGTCCTTCGAAACAGACGGTCGGAGCACTTTAAGCCTTCTCTCTTCTTCGTTCTCATCGCTGACCTTGTATTCTGGGACATCGTAGACATCTTTGGGTTTCCATCGGCATACAACACTCCACCCCGGATGCTTCAAACATTGTGAGTAGTATACTTGGAACTCTTGGTTCGGAAAGATAAACGGATCTTCCTGACAGTAAAATCGAAGTGTGTTAACACTGGTCCATCCATATTCATCTTTCCAAGTCCCAAGATTACTTCTCCACCTGTCCGTATCGGTTCGCGTATCGTACCAAGTACACTGGAATATATAAAAGGGTTCTGATCGTCCGGGATAGTGGATGCCGAGTATACAATTTAAGTACCCATAATAAATCACACCGTCCGATCCTACCGTCGCAATCCCACTATTCTGAGTGGTTTTAGATGTTTCTAATTCCTTAACTTCGAATTTGTATCCAAGGACACCAAATCCTTTGTAATATGCAACCTCCGTACTAGGAAATTGAGCTAAACATCTTGAATCACTCTCAAATGATGCAGACAAGTTCGGATCGTAGATCTAACAAAACAAATTTTACGACAAATACATAACGATACAAGTTTAGATTAAAACTGCTAGCAATAAAATGTTATTCGAATAACTTACATGATCTGTGACCCAATCACAAAAATTATCCTGATGATATTTTTCCAATTGTTCTTCATTCCAATCAGGATGCCCCTCACGTACCTCATTAAAATGAATTCTGTTTTCGACAAATAATGGTGACATTAATATTATATCATTTCATACACACACAAACACAGATATAACAATTAATCCAAAAAAACTTACTCTCTAATTTGTTCAAGACATTCGCAATTAAGCAAGATAAACCGGTATATCTTGTTGATAAACATAGTGTCTACCCTCTTATACTCAGCTTTACCATATGGTTCGTCTTGAATTCTTCGTGGTCGGTTAAGCCTTGTCTCAATGTTCTCGTCTAGATAGCGGGAACAAAATGTGGTTGCTTCATCAAGAAGATAACCTTGCATGATAGAACCCTCTGGTCGATTTTTATTGCGTATATACTTCTTAAGAGTGTAGAGGTACCTAATGAAAATATGTTGAATAAATAAATACGGGCATACAGGACAACAATAAATTTTTAAATTGCGCGAAACGAAAAATTACACGTACCTCTCGACGGGATATATCCATCGATATTGTACCAGTCCGGCTAATTTCGCCTCAGTTGCAAGATGAACCGTCAAGTGTATTATGATATCGAAGAATGACGGTGGGAAAATACGCTCAAACTTGCAAAGTATCAACGCAATAGAATTTTCTAGTTTATCCAGTGTCACAACCTCCAGTGTTTTAGCACACAACTCCCTGAAAAAACAACATAGGTCGTTGATTACTAGACCAACCGAGTCGGGGAGAGAAGTCCTGAGGGCTAAGGGAAGAAGGTGCTCCAAGATAACATGGTGATCATGACTTTTCAGCCCATCGATCTTTCCCTTCACAATTTTTATTTTCTTGCTGAATGATCCTGAGAAACTTGTGGGGACTTTCAAATCATGCAACACCTGCAGGAATCTTTTCTTCTCCGGTTGTGACATATGATAAGCGGCATTGGGAAGTACAAACTTGCCCGGTTTACCCGCTACCGGTCTAGGGTGCAATTCACTTCTTATTCCCCACTCTTGTAGATCCATCCGAGCATTCATGTTGTCTTTAGATTTCCCGTCTTTACAAAGAAGCAAGTTAAGTATGTGCTCTGATACTCCCTTCTCTATATGCATGACGTCCAGACAATGACGCACTGAATTTGTAGACCAGTACGGAAGCTCGAAGAAAATGCTTAACTTGTTCCAATATGGTGGTTTGACCTGTTTCGTCGGATCCATCCCGAAGGTCACGTTATTGTAACCATCCCATTTAGCAGCCACGTCCTCTCCGGACAATGGGGATGGAGGTCCAAGAAGCTCCTGATGACCATCAAAGTGAACCGTGTCTAACCTATAGGGGTGGTCTGGAGGCAGGAAACGTCGATGGCCGCAATAACAAACCTTCCTGCTAAAATTCAAGAATTTCGATGTTGTGTGTTCATGGCAATGAGGACATGCTTTGTGACCATGTACGGACCAACCTGATAGCATTCCATACGCAGGAAAGTCATTAATTGTCCACATTAAAGCCGCACGCAGTATGAAGGTTGTCTTTGTGTTTGCATCATATGTCTCTACAACATCAACGAACAAAGATTTAAACTCCTCGATCAGAGATCGGAGATAGACGTCGATATTGTTCCCCGGTGAGTTTGGTCCGTCGATAAGAAGAGGCATCATAAAGTATGATTGGTCCATAGCCAACCAAGGCGACAGATTATAAATTATCATTACAATGGGCCATGTGCTGTGACTTCCAGCCATATAGTTGAATGGGTAGAAGCCATCAGTAGCCAGTCCGAGTCGGACATTGCGAGGATCGCTACTGAATATTGCGTGGCTCCTATCGAAATCCTTCCATGCCGGTGAATCTCTTGGATGGCTCATTTTTCCATCTTCACTTGGAGAAGCACGGTGATGCCAAATCACTGCCTCGGCTGTTTTCTTGCACCTGAATAGCCTCTGTAGCCTCTGTGTTATGGGAAAGTATCGTGCTATCTTCACAGGTATATCAGGCTTCTTATCAGAATCTTTCGGTTTATACCTGGCCTCTTCGTATGTTGGACACTCTTTCAAATCTGAATTCTCTTTTCGGTACAACACGCAATTTTTAGGACATGCTTGAATCTTCTCGCACTTTAGACCCAAATCAGACATCATCTTCTGGGCTTCGTACCAGCTGTCGGGCACATTATTTCCCGGAGGCATAGAATCTTTCAAGAACGAAAGAAGCTTTGTGAATGACTTGTTGCTCCATCCATTTAGACACTTAATCTGGAAAAGTTGGACGAACCATGAGAGGGTGGAATACTTCGCATTCTCATAAATTGGTTTCCTAGCATCATTCATGAAATTTTCATATTTATCCGCACGAGGTCCTTGACCGGAAGGAATGTCATCTTCGGTACGAATAGATTTACCTAGGGCAGCCTCTACCATATCCTCCATTTCTTCTGATGGAAATAAATTACCGCCTTCTCCTTCTGCCGCATTACCGAATTCTTCTTCTCCTGCCGCATTATCGTGTACTACTTCTTCTGCCGCAGTACTGCATTCTTCTCCTTCCCCGTGATATTTCCAAGTTGTATAAAGTCTAGTAAACCCATGTTTTACAATATGAAGCTCTGCCAATTCTACCTTCTGCCAGTACTTATTGCCACATCTATCGTACGGACAGAGAATCTTCTCTATTATGATCTTATTATGTGCGCGTGAAAATTCAAGGAAAGCAGCAACTCCTGCGACAAACTTAGCTTGCATACGTTGTTTCTAATCCACATACATCCAGTCCTTAGCTCTGACGTACTCATGGGCCATGTTAGACTGTATAACATATAAATTGTAGGTTATGCTTACTATATTGAGAAATATAAGAACGGGATAGTTACTGACAAAGGAGAAAATCCGTGTATATGCATTAGACTTAAACTCCTACGGAGAATGTATCTCCTTTTAATATTATTAAATGTTCTCATGTAGTGCGCACATGCATTGCACGTAGTGCGCGCATAGCGGGCATACGTGCGTTGCACGTAGCGCACATGGCGCTTGCGCATATGCGCATTATGGGGAGGAGCAGGCTCCTAACTTGGAGAACTAAGCTCCTTTTAATATTATTGAATATTTTCATGTGGTGCGCACGTGCATTGCACGTGGTGCGCGCATGGCGGGCACACGTGTGTTGCACGTAGCGCACATGGCGCTTGCGCGTATGCGCATTATGGGGAGGATCATGCTCCTATCTTGGAGAACTAAGCTCCTATGGAGAACTAAGCTCCTTTTAATATTATTAAATATTCTCATGTGGTGCGCACGTGCATTGCACGTGGCGCGCGCATGGCGGACACACGTGCATTGCACGTAGTGAACATGGCGCTTGCGCATATGCGCATTATGGGGAGGAGCATGCTCCTATCTTGGAGAACTATGCTCCTATGGAGAACTAAGCTCCTTTGAGAATTGAGCATTAAAGAACTAAGATGCATTAGAATTGAGATTGAGATACATACCTGCAACATAGAAAAGAAATCAATAAACAAGATGAATATAATATAAATTTAAGTTGAAAGAATATATATCCTCCTTTCAAATGCAATTAAGTCTCGATGATGCTGAAGATGTTACCAGAAAAACATCTTCTGCCAACCTTCATGTGTGAAAGGGTGTGTGTGGGAAAATTGGGTACATGGTGTCAGAAAAAACATTTTCTGCTTTTTCCTAAATACACGACTCATCCTTTCTATTATTCGTTACTTGTTGTTCTTGGTATTAGACTGCAGGACAAATCGTTAGAAATGCATATCGTAGAGCATATCAAAGCCCTCCAATCTCATTAGACAACATTAGAAAATACTAACATTGCAACACAAACGACAAGAACCCAACAATTCAAACCTGATCAAATTATAAAGTAAATATTTGATCTTGAAAATTGCATTCCAAGATCAACCAGATAGCTAATACCTAACCCTAAATTCACCCTTCACCTAAGAACCAGCAACAAAACAAAACAATTCAAAGAAAAAAGCTTAGACCCTGAAATCCAAAACCCCAACCCTAACCCTAACCCTAACCCCAACCCCAACC
Organism: Agapanthus africanus; assembly: GCA_030015575.1. Classification (NCBI taxonomy): domain Eukaryota; kingdom Viridiplantae; phylum Streptophyta; class Magnoliopsida; order Asparagales; family Amaryllidaceae; genus Agapanthus; species Agapanthus africanus. The sequence continues at coordinate 772,151,926 of JASDDO010000019.1, read as the reverse complement.
CCAACAGCAACCCCTTGCCGAACCCCAACCCCAACCGCAGACCGAGCCCCAGCCCCAGCCCCAGCCCCAACCTTAACGCTAACCGCAGCCCGAGCCCGAGCCCCAACCCCAACCATAGCCCTAGCTGCAGCCCGAGCCTCAGCCCCAACCCTAGCCCGAGCCTCAGCCCCAGCCCCAGCCCCAGCCCTAGCCCCAGCCCGCAGCCCTAGCCCCAGCCCCAATCAAGAAGTGCTCAGGGACACACAACCCCAACCCCAACCCCAACCGCTACCCCCTGCCGAACCCCAACCCCAACCGTAACAGCAGCCCCCCAGCCACCCCTAACCCTAACGCTAACCCCAACCTTAACGCTAACCCCAACCGATGCCTACCCAAACCATGAACCATAGACCTAAAACAATCAAAAATTTGTTTAATTAAGATTTCCTAACCTGTGCAGGCGGTGGCGACGACGAATCGGTGGCGACGACGAATCGGCCGTAGGTTGAAGAAGCAGGCGATGGCGACGACGAACGGAGATGAGGAAGAAGCAGGAGGTGGCGACGATGATTAGGCCGGCGCTGGCGACGACGACGCTGGCGACGACGAAAACGGCGATCGGCGGGAACGTCGAGGGTTTGGGGATTTGGGTTCGCGCGCAACTGTGATCGATAAAGGGAATAAGAAATAATCAGCGTAGGGATCGATCACTTAAATCCATATTTAGATGCCCCTACGGATATACCCGTAGGTGCTTGGTTTGCGGCTCCGTAGGGGCAAACAACACTTTAAGATTTAATAATTTTTAAATAAATATGGAAGGACCGTAGGGGCAACCGTTTGGCCCTACGGATTAATCCGTAGGGCCAAACTTTATCTGCCCCTACGGATGTTGTTATCCGTAGGGGCAACCCCTTATTTTACTAGTGATATCAAACACCCACAAGCAGCGGTCTGCTAAATGTAACGGCCACCCGGGTATTGAGCGATCAGAAGATCAACGAGCAATCCCGCTCACACTCCTGTGAATCCAACCAGTAACACTGACCACACAGTCCGGTCTGTTCGTCTGATATGTCGCATATCTCGCCTAGGGGTGGTAAACGTCAGACCCCAGTAGCTCGATAAGTCATGCCGATGTAAGGTCCATAACAAGCACGAAACTACTGATAACACTTACCAGTAAATCAGTGCAACCCTGGCCAGGGATTTCCAGTTATGGCCAGTCGAGCATAGCGCAACATCAACCCCCAATACCGGGAGAGACGAATCCCCTCCTATCGCTCATTGCCTCCATGTGAATCGGGACTGTACCCAAAAACCACCTGTTTGCACGACTCAGTAGAGCCGTGGTAGGGTGGAAATCAAAGCACAGTTGGAGACACACAAGACTCTATGACGATCTCCGGTCAACAGACTAAGCTGTACCAGTGTCACCAAAGAACTGCCATCTGACGTGAGGTATAATACCATCTAGGAGTTCTCGGCGAGTCCGTTCAGTATACCCAGTCTCCACTGAGCACCCGCATACCATCTCTGAAGTCAAACACCAATGGATATCGGATCATCCATCGCCCATCACATGGGTCGAGAAGATATACGCTAGTCTACTCTGGAATATCGATGCCCCGTCTCGATATTCCCACGACTAGGAACATTGAAGGATGTACTCATGGACTACCCAGGCCCCACTAGTATGATCTACATCACAGTCCTGGAAGTCGAGCACATATCCTAAGGGCTTTATCAACATGTAATAAAGAGACAGCAAGTATACATGTTAAGATAAAGAGTAACCAGATAGCGTACTATCATGTCGAGCAAGAAAGTCCTACCTATATATGTCCCAGCATCCACTACAATATACATCCTATGTACAGTAATGGCCTCTAGGGCATACATATAACTAACAATCTCCTACTTGCACTAGGGCCATCTGTAGCAGTGGTTGCAGTATCTAATACTCAACCATCCCATATAAGTCTCTCTCTGGGAAAAAGCCTTTGTGAGTGGATCCGCCGTGTTGTCCTCTGAGTCTACTCTCCTAACCTTGATCACCCTGGAGATCAACTATCTCCATGATCAGGTGATGCTGCCTCAGAATATGTCTGGGTCACTGATGGGACCGGGGTTCCTGGGCCAGAGCCACACTTCCATTGTCATACAATGGTAGGAATCTAGTTCATCTCATGAACTAATATACACCTAAACTTCCTCTTTGGTAGTATCTTTGACAGCGATGTCACAAGCCTTTATCGTCTAGTTTGCCACGCTATATAGCTTGGAACCTTTCCAACATACCGTCCCTCCACTGAGGGTAAAGACAATGCCTGTGACTGACATTCAGTCGTCCTTATAACCCTGGAACTTTTCCAGTGATTCTCCCCAGGATCGATTGATACCCTCTCACTACAACTAGTGAGAATCCTAACATCCATTTAGATCTATCTTATAGATCCAAAAAAAAAACAACCCCAGGATTTAGGAGGTATCACTTTGATCCTATATGGAGAATCCATGTGATAAGAGAAGATTGACCGAGCGTAGCATGGGAAACTCTTTTCCTATCAAGAGTATGTTGTCTACGTATAATACGAGGATAACCACCTTACTCTCTACTACCTTTTTGTATATACAAGGTTCATCTACCATTTTGATGAAGTCAAACTCTTTGACTACCACATCAAAACAGATGTTCCAACTCCGCGATGCCTGCTTTAATCTGTAAAGCAACTTACATACGTTTCCGCTGCTCCCACTGTCTACGAAGCCCTCTGGCTGTGTTCTTATAGTCGTTCTTTTCTAAATCATTATTTAGAAAAGTAGTCATGGCACCCAACCACCAGATATCGTAGTTATGGTATGTAGCAATGGCAAGTAGGATCCGGATGGACTTAAGCATAAGCACTGGAAAAGGTTTCATCATTATCCACGCCTGGTCGATGACGAAAACCTTTAACAAGTCTAGCTTTGAAAGTCTCAACTTTTCCATCTACACCAAGTAATCTTCTCAAGATATACTTGCTCCTGATGGGGATTTAACCTTTCAGATATAGCAACCAAAGTCCATACTTTGTTGGTGTACATGGATTCCATCTCAGATCGCTAAGCATCCAGCCATTCTTACAGAGTCCCTACTCTCGATGGCCTGCTAGAAACTAGTTGGGTCATCATCTCATGATGCAATCCTCGCTCCCACTGTCATCGAGAAACCGAAGTATCTCTCAGGCGGATGAGGAACCCTGCTAGATCGGCAGAGAGGCTGAGGTTCGTCGGAGACTATTGAATCCTTTGGTTCTATCAAATCATCAGCTGTAGTTTGTATAGCTGGAAATCCTTCCAGTTCTACAGAACTGCCCTTGCCTCGATCTTGTCCGGATTTTGCTTTTGACATAGGCCGGACAATCCCAAATCTTAACTTGCTTAAGAGACGGGCTCTTCCCATACCATATCCCATATGGACTGGTAGGCAGTGATCTGATTCGAACCTAATTCAACAGGTATGCAGCTTCTTAAGTGCATAACCCCCAAAAAGGAAACAGGTAACTCAGCAGTACTCATCATAGAGCGTACCATATCATATAGGGTGTGATTGCTCCGCCCCAATACACCGACGTGCTGTGGTGTATACGGAGGAGTAATGCTGAGAGAGAATCTCATTCTCCTTTAGAATAGTTCAGGAATTCTATGCACAATTATTCTCCTCCCTGATCTTATCATAGGACATAATACTTATACCCGTATTTTGGTTCTCTACTTCTAACTTATATTCATTGAATTTCTTAAAAGCTTCAGACATGTGTTTCAGCAGAAACATGTGTCCGAATTTTGAGAGATCATCAGTGAATGTAAGGAAGTACAAAGAAACAGGTCCAGGCATGTGTAAACAGGGGACCTTACATACATCACTATGTATCAGTCCCAAGAGTTCACTTAACTCTTTCTCTGTTTCCAGTAAACAGAGCTATGGTCATCTTATCTTTGTGACATGACTGGCAAGTTTCATAAGATGTAAATTTAAACTGATTTAAATATGCATCTAAAATGTAACTTAAGCAAGTCGGGTCACATTGATATGACCTAGTCTACAATACCTCAAGAAGGAATCGTTCAATTCTGAACTCTTCCTCTTGTGTGTGTTCTGTACGTTAAGAACTGTGGTCTGATTTAGAATGTATATGCTTTTAGATAACGTACCTGAACCGACTAACTCTTGATATAGGATATGTGCAAAACATTATCTAACAATTCAAAATTATATCCTTCTTTAATAAATAAATAGATTGATATAATTTTGTATATTAGGTCCGGTATCTAATAGCATTTGTTCAGAATCAATGTATTTGGAAATACAGGGTGACAGTGACCAACAGACTTGGCTGCAACACTTGCACCGTTTTCTGTCTCATGAAACTTATCGCCCGTTCTCAGTTCTCTACCTATCTGTAGCCCATGTAACAGATTACATATTTGGGATCCTGATCCGGTATCAAATACCCAGGATGCAGAGGATACTGAGAAACAGTTCTTTATAATGAACACACCCGAAGGAGATGCATTTCATGCACTTTCTTAGTTTGGGCGGCATAGGAATCCTGGTATTCCCCTATTTCCTGCTCGGTCTTATAACAATTATAAGTTGGAGCGGGACCAACGTTCCCCCAGCTCAGTATAACAAGCGGGTTCGGTCAATACATCCATATTATTATCTTGATTAAGGCATGATATGGTCGCTATCTAGAGAGAGAGAGAGAAGAAAAACACTCTGCGTGCGCTCTTGCAAGATTAGATTGGTTATTTATTTTATTTAATTAGGATGGCTCCCACTGTTTTTATCAAATCTTCCTTCAAACCCTAAAAGGAAAGACAAGCCGGGATTAATTACACTCTATAAGTTCGCCAATCTTTCAGCCAGGCCAGTGCCGGTACTTTGAGGGAGGTTCCCCGTGCTTTCGCACGGACCTAATTAAGATAAACCTAGTTTTCCTAGGGGCGTAACCCCGTTGACACCTTTCTAGACACCTACTTGATCGGCTAATTGTAAAGTGCAAAACTCTCCCAGGAGTAACAATTACTCGCAGTGGGTATCGGGATCCAATCTATCATATAGAAGGTATGCAATCTCATTGCAAATTTCAACACTTGAAACTCCCGATAATGGTTTTTATCCCTAACACTTATGACCTTAACTATGGTCAACAAATCATAAGCACTAGTCAAGTTCTACCCGTCATTTCGTGATTAATTAGACCCACCCACATGACCCTTAACTAAGGTCAACAAAGTCACGCGACTGTCCTAACTAATCGCATCATATGCGGTGTAGGAAGACATCACTTAGCTACCGTACACTGTGCCTTGACTATGGTCAACAAATACAGCATGAATACTAAGTACTCTACTTCCTAAAATGACGGAGGGTTGCGGATGGTTTTTAAGAAAACCTTTAACGCTTTGAACTTGGTCTCGTTGCGGAATCAAATGGTTTTTAAATAGAGTGTTTTTAAGGCTTTTCTAGTTTTGCTAAAGGGGTCACCCCCAATGAAGGGATCGTCGGCCCTTTTCTCATCGAATAAGGTGCAGGATATATCATATATACCTCTGTGCAAAACAAAAACTATAGAAGCGATCAAAAGACAAACCGAGGGTTGTAGCATCTACTAATTATTGCTAAAGAGGTCACTCCCGGTGAAGGGATCGTCGGCTCTTTCCTCATCGAATAAGGTGCTGGATGTTCTACAAGGAACACCGCTATGCAAAGCAACAACTAGAGCTACCTAATTTTATTTTTGAAATTCGATTCCACAACATCTTTTAGGTTTATTTTCTTTCATTAATCACATTAATGAAGTCCCATCATTTAAGTCCACCTAAACATCACAGATAAATATAACGTACGCTTATTCCATCCGCATTCGCCTCGATGTCCCGTCTGCACCGTTAGGTTAGGTAACTAACGGCAGAGCGGGGCAGGGCTTGCGCGGGTGTAAAACATAAGCAACGTCTAAATAATATATCATATATACTATATACAGTATCAATCTGAACATATTACACTATCACATCACAGATAACGCAGCAGAAAATATCATATGAAATATTGGATATACTAGGACGTCCGTGTTTTATTTTGAGCCTGTATAAAACACGGATTCCACGGTCGTGATGAATAGCCAATCCCACACCTCTAGACCCCTACGAGAGCGGCAAGCAACCCTACCAATTCTAGAGTTAGGAGACCCGAACTCGACTCCTCGAGATGGTCTCCCACTGGACCCTAGAACCCGGTTACTTGTGCTCCCCTCCTTAGGTCTATCCTAATGCGGAAAAGTAAATAATATACAAAGGTGACATCATCCTCAACCCGGAAGTGCCCCAATAAAATAATATTACATACAAGTTTTTTACATGAATGAAAAAGAAAAACACTCATCTCACATAAAAACCTCCCGGCTATTCAAACACAACGATCCAATATAACATATCCAGCAACACATAACATCACATGTCATCAACATAAGTAAATATGCCCATCCCAATTGTCGTTGACATATAGAAACGAAACCGGCGATATCACATATTACACTTACGGTCGCAGAAAAGAAAGTGTAAAACTACAACAGTTGGAATCCGCAACCTCCTTAGACATCGCATGCCTAACCAAATGAATTCCTTAGACATCGCATGCCTATAAATTATAAACCCCGCATTTTAGTCTCATTATCGAAAACATTTTTCAATATCAAGTCGGGTAATTCAACAAGATTCCTGACATCCAGAACGAAGGCTCGTCGCAAACTTTAGTAGACGGCCGCACCCCTGATACCGTCGACGAAGTGCACTAAGGTGGAACACCGCTGCCGCGAGCACCCAAACGGATGCTTTTTGGCGACGGGGTTCTCCTACAGTCACTTGGTCGGGGCTATGGGGCATGGCTATTTATTAAGTTTACCGGCGAGTATCCACGTACGCAACGTGATTGCGACGGACTTTTGATCACATCAAAATCCCGTGGCAACCGATCAAATGAGACTAAACTGCTATGTCTATAACATTCAAATGTTGTTGATTCCAATTATTGTATCACATTCCAGATAAATAGACAATGTTAAACTTTCCGATCGAACAATCAAACACCCAAGTTTTCCCGAAAAGCTCAACACATGAAATAAGTTTAAAAACATCCACTTCATGCCACAGTACCAACGATCCAGCCGTAGAAGGGTCAAGCCAACGCCTCACATGTGGCACGCCGTACTGCCCCAAACCCTAAGGTTCAAAGGGCAGTTCAAGACGGTCACATAATCGAGTTAGGTTTGTTGTCTTCTAGAGGGTCCATCGCATTACTTGCACTACTTAGAACGTTCTTAAACTACGGAAAAATCCAACACTTGGAAATTTCCCGGCAGGGGAAAAAGTGGGTATTTATATCCGGTCGAACTTTTTAACACGTTCTAAAATACCCGGACAAACTAAACAAAGTTAAATTATCCGATCGAATCAACGAGTCCCCAAAACAACCCTAGAAAACTCAACTGTGGAGTAGAAGTTAAAAATTCTCAGAAAACACAGCACTAACAGAAAGAAATTACTGTGCAAAACACGTGACAAATTTCACCATTATGGCCGCGGAACCGCCGCGCAAGCCACGGTGGGGCCGCGGTTCCACGCCGCATTGATCGAGTTGTGGTCACGTGTTGCACAGTAACTCCTAGAAAACCCTGCCGAATTTTTTGACAATTTTTAATTCACAAAAATCCAGAATTACAGAAAATGTACAGAGAGGGGTCAAGTTTAGGGTTTCGGGGTTCGATCGGATTTCTAACATCGTCTACACTTCGCCTAAAACTCTAGCTAGGCTATGATACCACTGTAGGGTTCCTAGGCACACTCAAGAGGTTCCACAATGCATCAACCATGCCAAAATCAAATTTTTCATATGCCGAGAAACCCTAATGCAAGATCGTTAACTAGAGGTAAGGCGAAAGCATACAAGTTAACAACTTTAACTACAAGTGAAAGGGATTACAACCTTTGTAGATCCGGTCCTCCACTTCTTTAGCTCCGTGTTGACGTCCCTCCGCTGCGATCATCGGGATCCCGGACTCTAGCGTTGGTTTCATCGGAGAAATGAGCGGGCTAGGTCGTTGACTTCGATGCCGAAGATGATCTACGCCGAGGCGACTCAAACTCAAGCTCCATCTTCACTAGGTCATGAAACTTGTGAAGATAACACACTCTACTACATGGCAAGTTGTAGAGGATGAAGAAATAGGAAGTGGGTTCACTTTGGAATTGGATTTCTCACTTGATTTCATCACTTGAAATTTTCTTGAAAAGGTTTTCTTCTTCATGAAGAAGAAGAAGAGAATAAAAATGAAAAAGGATTATTCAAAATGATAAATCAAGTGAAGTCTATCATTTAGCAACCATGGGTGAGTAAACTCATGTAGAGAGCAAACCATAGTTTAGGTAATGGTTAGGTTTAAGAACAAAAAAAAATGGTTTAGACTTTTCAAAGATGCTTCAAAACAACATGAAGCTTCTAGCAAATAACAAAGAAAGCCACCATTTTGTTTTTATAAAATAAATAAAGAAAATAAAACCCTAACCATTAACTAAACATGGTGTAAATCATACACATACCCAAGTTTGCATGTATCATCAATCATGATACAAACTAGTGCACAAACATGTATCACATATACAACTTGTGCATATCAAGTGAGAAAATCAATCTTAAATGAACAATACCAGTCAATGTAAAGTAATATATCCAATATATAATTATAAATTAAATCATTAAATCAACACTTGATTTAATGATCTGGTCATATTCATATAACCGACTAATATCAAGTGTATCAATATATCGAATTAACATTTGATTCGGTAACCCGGCTATGTCTTATATAACCGTCCGATGGTACAAATCACGAGAATAGAATTCAGTATCACATACTGGTATTATTCTCGGTCCCGCACATATCTCATATGCGCTCCTATTTCGTTTCGCTTGAGCCAGGAAGCCTCTGTGTAGGACTCTAAAGACTCGTCAATAAGCCGGCAGTAGGTGATGATTATATCAAACACCCACAAGCCGCAAGCGGTCTGCTAAACGTAACGGCCAGCCGGGTATTGAGCGATCAGAAGATCAACGAGCAAGCCCGCTCACACTCTTGCGAATCCAACCAGTAACACTTACCGCACAGTCCGGTCTGTTCGTCTAATATGTCGCATATCTCACCTAGGGGTGGTAAACGTCAGACCCCAGTAGCTCGATAAGTCATGCCGATGTAAGGTCCATAACAAGCACGAAACTACTGATAACACTTACCAGTAAATCAGTGCAATCCTGGCCAGGGATTTCCAGTTATGGCCAGTCGAGCATAGCGCAACATCAACCCCTAATACCGGGAGAGACGAATCCCCTCCTATCGCTCATTGCCTCCATATGAATCGGGACTGTACCCAAAAACCACTTGTTTGCACGACTCAGTAGAGCCGTGGTAGGGTGGAAATCAAAGCACAGTGGGAGACACAAAAGACTCTATGACGATCTCGGGTCAACAGACTAAGCTGTACCAGTTTCACCAAAGAACTGCCATCTGACGTGAGGTATAATACCACCTGGGAGTTCTCGGCGAGTCCGTTCAGTGTACCCAGTCTCCACTGAGCACCCGCATACCATCTCTGATGTCAAACACCAATGGATATGGGATCATCCATCGCCCATCATATGGGTCGAGAAGATATACGCTAGTCTACTTTGGAATATCGATGCCCCGTCTCGATATTCCCACGACTAGGAACATTGAAGGATGTACTCATGGACTACCCATGCCCCACTAGTATGATCTACATCACAGTCCTGGAAGTCGAGCACATATTCTAAGGGCTTTATCAACATGTAATAGAGAGACAGCAAGTATACATGTTAAGATAAAGAGTAACCAGATAGTGTACTATCATGTCGAGCAAGAAAGTCCTACCTATATATGTCCCAGCATCCACTACAATATACATCCTATGTACAGTAATGGCCTCTAGGGCATACATATAACTAACATGCATAACGGGACACTGTGGCGAATGCGGATGGCATAAGTGTACGTTGTATTTTCGTTTCTTCTGTGATGCTTAGGAAGCATAATTGATGGGACTTTATTAATGAGATTAATGAAAGAAAAGAAACCAAAATGATGTTGTAGAATCAAATTTTCAAAAAGGGTAGCTCTAGTTTTTGCTTTGCATAGCGGTATTCCTTGTTGAATATCCAGCACCTTATTCGATAAGGAAAGAGCCGAGATCCTTTCACCGGGAGTGACCTCTTTAGAGAAACTAGCAGATGCTACAACTCACTCGGTTTTTTTATTGCCTTTTTAGCTCTTTCTTTGCATAGCGGTGTTCCTTGTAGAATATCCAGCACCTTATTCGATAAGGAAAGAGCCGAGATCCCTTCACCGGGAGTGACCTCTTTAGCGGAACTAGTAAAACCCTAAAAAAATTCTCCTTTTCAAAATCACCAGATTCTACAACGATATCAAGTTCATTACGCTCATGGTTTTCTTAAAACCTGCGTATCCCTCCGTCATTTCAGATAGGCACTATTTAACATTCGTGCTGCGTTTGTTGACCTTGTCAAGGCGTAGTGTGCGGTAGCTGATTAGTGCTTATCTGCTAGCATGTGATGCGATTGGATTAGGGTAGTCGTACGACCTTGTTGACCTTGTCAAGGGTCATGCGGGTGGGTTTAATTCAATCAAGAAATAACGGGTAGAACTTAACTAGCGCTTATGGTTTGTTGACCTTGTCAAGGTCATAAGTGACTAGGGGTAAAAAATATTATCGGAAATTTCAAGTTTTGAAATTTGCAATGAGATTGCATACCTTCTATGAGATAGTTGGATCTCGATACCCATTGCGAGTAAGAGTTACTCCTGAGAGGGTTTTACACATCATAATTAACCGATCAAGTAGGTGTCTAGAATGGTGTTGACGGGGTTATGCCTCTGGGAAAACGAGATTTATTCTAATTAGGTCCGTGCGAAAGCACGGGAAACCTCCCTCAAAGTACCAACACTGGCATGGCTAAAATATTGACGAACTTGTAAGGTGTAATTAATCCCGGCTAATCTTACCTTTTATGGTTTGAAGAAAGATTTGATAAAAACAGTGGGAGCCATCCTGATTAGATAAGATAATAAAAAATATAATCTTGCAAAGAGTACACGCAAAATGATTATCCTTCTCTCTCCTAGTAGCGACCAATGTCACGCCTTAATCAAGATAATAATATGGTTGTATTGACCGAACCCGCTTGTTATACTGAGCTGGGGAACGTTGGTTCTGCTCTAACTTATAAGTGTTATAAGTCCGAGCAGGAAATAGAGGAATATCCGGATTATTATGCCACCCAGACGAAGAATAAGCATGTTGATACATCTTCTTCGGGTGTGTTAGTTATAGAGAACTGTTTCTCAGTACACTCTATGTCCTGGGTATGTGATACCGGATTAGGATCCCACATATGTAATATGTTACATGGGCTACAGAAAGGTAGAAAACTGGGAAAGGGTGATATATCTCTAAGTGTTAGAGAATGATGCAAGTGTTGCAGCCAAATCAATTTGCAGATATCACCTTGTATTACCAAATACATTGATTCTGAACTAATGTTATTATATACCGAACCTGATATACAACATTACATCAATTACTTTATCAAGTTAAAGAAGGATATAATTCTGTATTGGTGGATAATGTTGTGAACATTTTCCTTAATCAAGAGTTGATTAGATCAGGCACATTATGTAATAGCATATAAGTTCTAAATCAAACCATAGTTCAAAATATATAGAACACACACAAGAGGAGTAGTTCATAAATGAATGAATCCTTCTTGTGGTATTGTAGATTAGGTCATATCAATGCGACACGACCAGCTAAGTTACATAAAGATGAATATGAGAATCTGTTCGAATTTTCATCTTATGATACTTACCAGTCTTGTCTCAAAGGTAAAATGACCAATACTTCGTTTACTGGAAACAGAGAAAGAGTTATTGAACCCTTGGGACAGATACATGATGATGTATACGGTCCTATGTCTACAAATGCCAAAGTTGGTTCTTCGTACTTCATTATATTCACTGATCTTCTCTCAGGATTCGGACATATGTTCCTGATGAAACACAAGTCTGAAACTTTTGAGAAATTCAAGGAATATAAGCTTGAAGATTAAGAACCAGACGGGTAGAAGTATTAAGTCCTTTGATGTGATCAAGGAGGAGAATACTTGCGCATAGAGTTCTTAGAATTTCTAAAAGGAGAATAAAATTCTCTCTCAGCTTACTCCTTCGAATACACCACAGCAAAACGGTGTATCTGGGCGGAGGTATCGCACCCTATGAGATATGGCGTGCTCTATGATGAGTATTGCTGAGTTACCTATTTTCTTTTGGTGTTATGCACTTGAGAAGCTGCATACCTATTGAATGGGTTCCAACCAAATCAGTGCCTACCACTAAATATGAGATATGGAATGGAAATAGACTATGTCTTAAACGAGTTAAGATATGGGGTTGTTCGGCCTATGTTGAAAAGAAGAATCCGGACAAGCTCGAGGCAAGGTTAGTTCTGTAAGTTTGTTACAACATCCCAAACGTTTGCGAGGGTATATCTTCTACCTAACCGAGGAGCAAAAGGTGTTTTGTTTCTCAGTATGTTACCTTTTTAGAAAAGGAATTACTTATGAAGAAATTTGTGGACATGAGGTAGAACTAGAAGTTATTCCAGCTTGACAAACTAACAGCTGATGATTTGGTGAAACCAAAGGATTCAATAGTCTCCAACGAACCTTAGCCTCTCCGTGATTCTGGTAGGGTTCCTCATCCACTTGAGAGATACTACGGTCTTCTTGGTGATAGTGGGAGCAAGGATTACATCATGGTAGATGATGGCCCAACTAAGTTTAGGCAGGCCATCATGAGTGGGGACTCTGTGAAAAGGCTGGATGCTATACGATCAAAGATGGAATCCATGTATACCAACAAAGTATGACTTTGCATGTTGCACCTGAAGGGGTAAAACCCATTGGGAGCAAATGGATCTTGAGAAGATTCTTGGTGTAAATGGAAAAGTTAAGACTTTCAAAGCTATGCTTAAGTCTATCAGGATCAATGCAAGCATCGCGGAGATGGAACATCTGTTTTGATGTGATAATCAAAGAGTTTGACTTCATCAAAATGGTAGATGAACCTTGTATATACAAGAAGGTTGTAGAGAGTAAGGCGGTCTTCGACGTATTGTACATAGATGATATACTCTTGATAGGGAATGGTTTCCTATGCTACACTCGGTTAAGCTCCTCTTATCACGATAATTCTCCATAGAAGATCTGGATGATACCTACTATATCTTTTGGATTATGATCTATGGTGATAGATCTAAGTGGATGTTGGGAGTGTCCCAAATCCAGGTATATTAATACCATACTAAAGAGGTTTAGTATGGAGGATTCTAAGCGTGATGGTTCGCCCACTTACTCAGGAATCACTCTCTCCAAAAAGATGTCTCCCGAGACTGATTTGAAGAGAGCTCACGTGCAAGGAATACCCTATGCTTCGGCGATAGGCTCTATCATCTATGCGATGTTATGTACCAGACTAGATGTAGCTGACTCACTAGGAGTAGTGATCAGGAATCAATCGGATCTTGGCAGAATCACTGGACAGCTGTGGAGGACATTCTTAAGTACTTGAGAAGCACTAAAAGAATGTTCTTGGTAGAGCTTCCAGAGTGATAAGGTTGATTGAAAGTCAGTCACAGGCATTGTCTTTACTCTCAGTGGAGGGATGGTATGTTGGAAGAGTTCCAAGCTAGATACCGTGGTATACTAGACGATAAAGGCCAATTATATCGTTACCAACGATACTACCAAAGAATTTGTCTGGATGAATAAGTTTCATATGATGAACTTGGTTCCAACCATTGGACATCCAATACCTGTGTATTGGGATGACAATGGAGCTATGGCTTTGGCCGAGAAACCCTGGTCCCATCAGCGACCCATACACATTCATAGAAAGTATCACCTGATCAGTGAGATAGTTGATCTCCGGGAGATCGAAGTCAGGAGAGTTGACACAGAGGATAACACAGCAGATCCACTCACCGAGGCAATTCCCCAGATGTTATTCGAGAGACTTTTGGGACGTTGGGTATGATATACTAAAACAACTGGCCTTAGTGCAAGTGGGAGACTTTTAGTTATATGTATGCCCTATGTTAGTTATATGTATGCCCTAGAGGCCATTAATGTACATACGATGTAATTGTAGTGGATGCTTGGACATATATATGGAGGACTTTCTTGCTCGACATGATTGTATGCTATCTGGTTGCTCTTTATTTTAACATGTATACTGATTGTCTCTATGTTACATATTGATAAAGCCCTTAGGATGAGTACTTGACTACCAGGACTATGATGTAGATCATACTAGTAGGGACAGAGTAGTCGTTAAGTACATCCTTCAAATGTTCCTAGTCGTGGGTGTATCGAGACAGGGCATCGATATACCGGAGTAGACTAGCGTATAGCTTCTCGACCCATGTAGATAGGCGATGGATGATCCCATATCCATTGGTGTTTGACATCAGAGATAGTATACGGGTGCTCAGTGGAGACTGGGTACACTGAACGGATTCGCCGAGAACTCCCAGATGGTATTATACCTAACGTCATATGGCAGTTCTCTGGTGACACTGGTACAGGTTAGTCTGTAGACCCGAGATCGTCATAGAGTCTTGTGTGATTCCCACTATGCTTTGATTTCCACCTTACCACGTTCAAGAGAACGTGCAAAACGGTGGCTTTTGGGTATAGTCTCGAGTCATATGGAGGCAATGAGCGATAGGAGGGTTTTCTTCTTTCCCGGTATTGGGAGTTGACGTTGCGCTGTGCTCGATTGGCTATAACAGGAAGTCCTTGGCCAAGGCTGCTTCAGAGATATACTGGTAAGTGTTATCAATAGTTTCTCGACCCGTTATGAGCCTCATATTGACACGACCTATCGAGTTACTGGGGTCTGACGTTTACCACCCCTAGACGAGATATACGACATATCAAACGAAGAGACCGGACTGTACGGTAGTGTTACTGATTGGATTCGCAGGAGTGCGAGCAGGCTTGCTTGTTGATCTTCTGATCGCTCAATACTCGGGTGGCCGTTACGTTTAGCAGACCGCTTGCGGCTTGTGGGTGTTTGATATGATCATCACCTACTGCCGGCGTGTTGATGAGTCTTTAGAGTCCTACACAGGGGTTTCCTGGCTCAAGCGAAATGGTAGAAGCACATATGTGATATGTGCGGAACCGAGATTAATACGATATGTGATACCATATTCTATTCTCGCGATTTGTGACATTGGTCAGTTATATGAGATATAGCCGGGTTATCTGATCAAGTGTTTATTCGATAAGTTGTTACACATGATATTAGTCGGTTATATGTGATATATCCGGATTATTAAATCAATTGTTGATTTAATAATTTAATATATAATTATATATTTGATATATTACATTACATAAACTAATATTAAGCTCACTTATGATTTCTTTTTCTCACTTGATGTGCACATTGTATATATGTGATATGTATATTTGTGTACATATTTGTATCATGCTAAGTTACAAATGCAACTAGGGTTTATAGAGATTAAACCATGCTAGGGTTAAGATTAGGGTTTATATTTTATCATTAAGTAATTCAAAAATTGTGGAATTGGTCATGGTTGATATTTGTTGAAAGCTTGTAGAAGCTTGTAAGCATCTTTGACTTTGTCCACTCTCTTTATCTTGCTTAAGATATTTCTTGACCTAACCTTTAACCCTAGCTTATCTTTAACTATCTACAAGGGTTAAGCATGACATGCTTAACCCTTGGTTGCATTTTTAACTTCAACAATAATTCATTCTCTCTTAATAATTCATCATCTTCTTCATGAGCTCAAAGAGAAAAGAGTTTTCTAGGCTTTGAGTTTGTGATGAAAACTTGTGAGAATATGAAATCTAATGTGAGCAAAATTCCTACTTCATCATCCTCTATTACTTTCCATTTAGTATAGGGTGATTGCTTCACTAATTCCATGATTAGTGAAGAGATAGCTTGGGTTAGTGTCTCCTCGACGTAGGTCATCTTCGGCCTCGAAGATTTCGAAGCAAGCATGTTCGTTTCTTCATCGGAGCCTCTTTAGAGTCCGGGACTTCTTGATCGCAGCGAAGGGACTACCACACGGAGCTAATGAAGTGAAGGACTGGTCTACAAAGGTTTTATTCCTTGCTCACTTAGGATGTAAAGTGTTTACATATGTTTTTCCGTCGATTTCTAGTATACGATTCTAGGGTTAGGGTTAGTTAGAACGGCAAAATTTGAATTTGGCATGGATGATGCCTCCCGAAACCTTACTACCGTGCTAGGTAGGCCTGCAGTGGTATCAGAGCCATGCTAGAAATTTAAACAGATTTTGATAAGATTACGAAACTGAAATACTCCGTAACTTGAAACCGAAAAATGAAGTTTTTGTCGATTTTAAAAGTTGTTCAAAAAAAGTTTTAAACAAGTACAGAGTGATGTATGAGATATATCATGAACACTGTGAAAATTTCAACGGGTTTCATGAAAATTTGGCTGGCCACATATACCCCCATCTCAGCTAAAACCGAGCCCCTCCCCCTGAAAATTTTTGTGTGTTCCAGTGGCTTGGTTTTGATGTTTCACGTGTTGTTTGTTTTTGCTAATTTTGCATGTGATGTAATCTTACATTATAAACAATTCAGAGTGTTTCATATTCGTATTTTTAACATTGTTTCGGGTTATTTGCATATTGTCTAGACGAATTTAAAAAGTTCGATCGAATGTCAAAATCCCATTTTTCCATGTTTAACGTATTCGGAAAAACATGCAAGTAATCCTATGAACCCTCTAGAAGAATGAAACCCTAACTCGATTTTTTTGGATCGCGGAACCGTGATCATACCCTAGGGTTTATCGTAGTTCCATGGCAACATGGGTGAGGCTTGGGCTTGCCCTTCTACGGCTGGTGCATATGTACTGTGGCATATTCTGGGTATTACTAAAACTGTGCTCAAGTGTTGAGCTGTCGGGAAATTGTAGGAACTTGATGAATCGATCAAAAAGTTTAACGTTCATCCGGATATTATGTGATGGGATACAATATTTGGAATCCACAAGTAGTTATGCGATTACTAATTTGAATGTTATAAATCTAGCAATTTAGTCTCATTTGATCGGTTGCCACGGGATTTTGATGTGATCAAAAGTCCGTCAGAATCACGCAGTGTACATGGATACTCGGCGGGTAACATTATTAGATAACTACGCCTCATAACCCCGACCAAGTGACTGTAGGAGAACCCTGTCGCCAAAAGCATCCATTCGGGTGCTCGCGGCAGCGGTATTCCGCCTTAGTGCACTTCGTCGACAGCATCGGGGGGTGCGGTCGTCTACTAAAGTTTCCGAGGAGCATTCGATCAGGATGTCGGGAATCTTGTTGAATTGCCCGACTTGTTATTGTAAAGTGTTTTCAATATCGAAACTAAAATGCGGGGTTTATAATTGTTAGGCATGAGATGTCGAAGGAATTCATTTGGTTAGGCATGAAATCCAAAGCATGAGATATTTCGGGTTTATGATGTCTAAGGTGCTTGCGGTTCCAACTGTTGTAGTTTTTCACTTTCTTTTCTACGACCGTAAGTTTAATATATGGTGTATCGCCGGTTTCGGTGCTATATGTCAACGACAATTGGGATACGCATATTTACTTACGTTGATGGCATGTGATATTATGTGTTCCTGTGATATGTTATATTGGATTGTCGTGTTTTGAATAGCCGGGGGTTTTATGTGAGATGAGAGTTTTTCATTTTCATTCATGTAAAATTTATTGTATGTAATATTCTTTTATTGGGGCACTTCCGGGTTGAGGATATTGTCACCATTGTATATTATTTACTTTTCCGTATTAGGATAGACCCAAGGCGGGGAGCACAAGTAACGGGGTTCTAGGGTTCAGTGGGAGACCATCTCAAGGAGTCGAGACCGGGTCTCCTAACTCTAGAATTGATAGGGTTGCTTGCTGCTCTCGTAGGGGTCTAGGAATGTGGGTTTGGCTATTCATCACAACCGTGGAATCCGTGTTTTATATAGGCTTAATTTAAAACACGGAAATCCTTGTATATCCAATATTTCATATGTTTTATTCTGCTGCGATATTCTGTGATGTGATCATTGATTATATTCTGAGACGAATGCTTATTATATATATATATATATATATATATATATATAGATATATATATATATGATATATATTATATATTGTTTTTTTCGTTTTATATGTGATGCTTGGGAAGCATAATAAATGGGACTTCATTAATAAGATTAATGAAATAAAAGAAACCTAAAAGATGTTGTAGAAACTTGTCTCGAAAACTGGTAGCTCTAGTTCTTGCTTTGCATAGCGGTATTCCTTACAGAATATCCAGCACCTTATTCGATAAGGAAAGAGCCAAGATCCCTTCACCGGAAGTGACCTATTTAGCGAAACTAGCAGATGCTACAAACTCGGTTTGTCTTTTGATTGCTTCTATAGTTTTTGCTTTGTATAGTGGTATTTATGAAATATCCTGCACCTTATTCGATAAGGAAAGAGCCGAGATCCCTTCACCGGGAGTGACCTCTTTAGAAAAACTAGTAAAAGCCTAAAAAACACTCCTTTTCAAAATCACTCGATTCTACAACGATATCAAGTTCATTACGCAAAAGGTTTTCTTAAAAACCTGTCGTAGCCCTCCGTCATTTCAGATAAGTACTACTTAGTATTCGTGCTGCGTTTGTTGACCTTAGCTAAGGCGTAGTGTGCGGTAGCTGATTAGTACTTATCTGCATAAGCATATGATGCGATTGAGTTAGGGTAGTTGTGCGACTTTGTTGGCTTTTATCAATGGTCGTGCGGGTGGGTTTAATTCAATCTGGAAATGTACGGGTTGAACTTGACCAGCAGCCTATAGTTTGTTGGCTTTCGTCAAGGTCATAGGATGCTAGGGGTAAAATATTATTGGGAATTTCAAGTGTTGAAATTTGCAATGAGATTGCATACCTTCTATGAGATAGTTGGATCCCGATACCCACTGACAGTAAGAGTTGCTCCTGGGAGAGTTTTACACATTACAATTAGCCGATCAAGTAGGTGTCTAGAAAGGTTTTAACGGGGTTACGCCCCTGGGAAAACGAGGTTTATTTTAATTAGGTCCGTGCGACAGCACGGGGAACCTCCCTCAAAGTACCGACACTGGCCTGGCTGAAAGGTTGGCAAAATTGTAGGGTGTAATTAATCCCGGCTAGTCTTTCCTTTTAGGGTTTGAAGGAAGATTTGACTAAAACAGTGGGAGCCATCCTGTTTAGATAAATTAATAACCAATCTAATGTTGCAAGAGCATACGCCGAGTGTTTTCTTCTCTCTTTCTCCAGGTAGTGACCATGTCACGCCTTAATCAAGATAATAATACGGATGTATTGACTGAACCCGCTTGTTATACTGAGCTAAGGAACGTTGGTCCCGCTCCAACTTATAATTGTTATAAGACAGAGCAGGAAATAGGGAATTACCAGGATTCCCGTGCCGCCCCAAACGAAGAAAGTACATGATGATGCATCTTCTTCGGGTGTGTTCAATACCAAGAACTGTTTCTCAGTCTCCTCTACGTCCTGGGTATGAGATACCAGATCAAGATCCCACATATGTAATATGTTACATGGGCTACAGAAAGGTAGAGAACTGAGAATGGGTGATAAGTTTCAAGAGTTGGAAACGGTGCAAGTGTTGAACCCAAGTTTGTTGGCAGTTATCACCCTGTATTACCAAAACACATTGATTCTGAACGAATGTTATTAGATACCGAACCTGATATATAACATCATATCAGTCTCTTTATTTGGTAAAGAATGATATAATTTTGTATTGCTGGATAATGTTTTGATCATTTCCTATATCAAGTGTTGATCGGTTCAGGCACGTTATCTAAAAGCATATACGTTCTAAATCAAACCACAATTCTTAACGTACAGAAAACACACAAGGGGAAGATTTCAGAAATGAACGAATCTTTCTTGAGGTAATGTAGACTAGGTCATATCAATGTGACCCGACTAGCTGAAGTTACATAAAGATGCATATTTAAATCAGTTTGAATTTACATCTTGTGAAACTTGCCAGTCATGTCACAAAGATATGATGACCATAACTCCGTTTATTGGAAATAGAGAAAGAGTTAGATGAACTCTTAGGATTGATACATGATGATGTATATAGGTCCTCTGTTTACACATGCCAGGAACGGTTCTTTGCACTTCATTACATTCACTGATGATCTCTCAAGATTCGGACATATGTTCTTGTTGAAACACAAGTCTAAACCTTTTGAGATATTCAAAGAATATAAGTCAGAAGTAGAGAACCATAATGGGTATAAGTATTATGTCCTTTGATGTGATCAAAGAGGAGAATACTTGAGCATGGAATTCCTGGATTATTCTAAAGGAGAATGAGATTCTCTCTCAGCATTACTCCTCCGAATAGACCACAGCACGTCGGTGTATCGGGGCGGTGCAATCGCACCCTATGTGATAAGGTGTGCTCTATGATGAGTACTACTGAGTTGTCTATTTCCTTTTGGGGGTTATGCACTTGTGAAGCTGCATACCTATTGAATAGGGTTCCAATCAAATCAGGTGCCTACCACTCTATATGTGATATGAAATGGGAAGAGCCCATCTCGTAAGGATGTTAAGATTTGGGGTTGTCCGGCCTATGTTTAAAAGCAAAATCCAGACAAGCTCGAGGCAAGGTCAGTTCTGTGGAAGTTTGTTGGATATCCCAAGCATTCGCAAGGGAATATCTTCTACCACACTGAGGAGCAAAAGGTGTTTTGTTTCTCAGCATGCCACCTTTTGGAAAAAGGAATTTCTTATGAAGAAATTGGTGGTCATGAGGTAGAACTGGAAGGAGTTCCAGCTATACAAACTGCAGCTGATGATTTGGTAGAACCGGAAGATTCAATAGATCCCAACAAAACTCAGCCTCTTCGCCGATCTGGTAAGGTTCCTCACCCACCTGAGAGATACTTCGGTTTTCTCTATGATAGTGGGAGCGAGGATTGCATCATGAGATGATGACCCAACTAGTTTCGAGCAGGCCATCAGGAGTGGGGACTCTGTGAGAATGGCTGGATGCTAAGCGATCTGAGATGGAATCCATATACACCAACAAAGTAAGGACTTTGGTTGCATTATCTGAAGGGTTAAATCCCCATCCGGAGCAAGTATATCTTGAGAAGATTACTTGGTGTACATGGAAAAGTTGAGACTTTCAAAGCTAAGACTTATTGCAAAAGGTTTTCATCATCGACCAGATGTGGATAATGATGAAACCTTTTCAAGTCTCTATGCTTAAGTCCATCCAGATCCTATTTGCCATTGCTACATACTATGACTACGATATCTGGCAGTTGGGTGTCAGAACTGCTTTTCTAAATGGTGATTTAGAAGAGAGCGTCTATAAGTACATAGCCA
Organism: Agapanthus africanus; assembly: GCA_030015575.1. Taxonomy (NCBI): domain Eukaryota; kingdom Viridiplantae; phylum Streptophyta; class Magnoliopsida; order Asparagales; family Amaryllidaceae; genus Agapanthus; species Agapanthus africanus. The sequence continues at coordinate 772,130,288 of JASDDO010000019.1, read as the reverse complement.
GAGGGCTTCGTAGATAGTGGGAGCAGCGGAAACGTGTGCAAGTTGCTTTATGTGATAAAACAGGCATCGCGGAGTTGGAACATCTGTTTTGATGTGGTAGTCAAAGCGTTTGACTTCATCAAAATGGTAGATGAACCTTGTATATACAAAAAGGTAGTAGGGAGTATGGTGATGATCCTCGTATTATACGTGGATGACATACTCTTGATAGGAAAGGAATTTCCTATGCTACACTCGGTCAATCTCCTTTTATCACAAGCATTCTCCATATAGGATCAAGGTGATACCTCCTAAATCCTTGGTTTTGGATCTATGAGATAGATCTCAGTTGGAAGTTAGGATTTTCACTAGGTGTAGTGAGATGGTATCAATCGATCCTGGGGAGAATCACTGGATAGCTTCCAGGGTGGTAAGGTTGACTGAATATCAGTCACAGGTATTGTCTTTACCCTCAGTGGAGGGACGGTATGTTAGAAGAGTTCCAAGCTAGATACCGTGGCTAACTAGACGATAAAGGCTGGATACATTGCTACCAAGGATGCTACCAAAGAGGCAGTCTGGATGTATATAAGTTCATGAGATGAACTTCGTTCCTACCATTGTGTGACAATGGAGTTGTGGCTTAGGACTAAGAACCCCCGTCCCATCTTTGGTCCAGACATGTTCTTAGGTAGTATCACCTGATCATGGAGATAGATGATCTCCACGGAGATCGAGGTTAGGAGAGTAGACTACAGAGGACAACACGGCGGATCCACTCACAAAGGCCTATTCCCAGGAGAGACTTTTATGGGATGGTTGAGTATGAGATACTTCAACCACTGCTGATTGTTAGGTATGATATACTACAATAGATGGCCCTAGTGCAAGTGGGAGATTGTTAGTTATATGTATGACCTAGAGGCCATTACTGTACATACGATGTATATTGTAGTGGATGCTTGGACATATATATGGAGGACTTTCTTGCTCGACATGATAGTATGGTATCTGGTTGCTCTTTATCTTAACATGTACGCTGATTGTCTCTATGTTACATGTTGATAAAGCCCTTAGGATGAGTACTTGACTACCAGGACTATAATGCAGATCATACTAATAGGGACATAGTAGTCATTAAGTGCATCCTTCAAATATTCCTAGTCGTGGGTGTATCGAGACGTCATCGATATACCAGAGTAGACCAGCGTATAGCTTCTCGACCCATGTAGATGGGCGATGGATGATCCCATATCCATTGGTGTTTGACATCAGAGACAGTATACGGGTGCTCAGTGGAGACTGGATACACTGAACAGACTCGCCGAGAACTCCCAGATGGTATTATACCTAACGTCTGATGGCAGTTCTCTGGTGACACCGGTACAGGTTAGTCTGTAGAACCAAAATCGTTATAGAGTCTTGTGTGATTCCCACTGTGCTTTGATTTCCACCTTACCACGTTCAAGAGAACGTGCAAAACAGTGGCTTTTGGGTACAGTCCCGAGTCACATGGAGGCAATGAGCGATAGGAGGGGTTTCGTCTCTCTCGGTATTGGGAGTTGATGTTGCGCTGTGCTCGATTGGCTATAACAGGAAGTCCTTGGCCAAGGCTGCTTCAGAGATATACTGGTAAGTGTTATCAGTAGTTTCTCGACCCGTTATGAGCCTCATATTGACATGACCTATCGAGTTACTGGGGTCCGACGTTTACCACCCCTAGACGAGATATACGATATATCAGACGAAGAGACCGGACTGTACGGTAGTGTTACTGATTGGATTCGCAGGAGTGCGAGCAGGCTTGCTTGTTGATCTTCTGATCGCTCAATACCCAGGTGGCCGTTACGTTTAGCAGACCGCTTGCGGCTTGTGGGTGTTTGATATGATCATCACCTACTGCCGGCGTAATGACGAGTCTTTAGAGTCCTACACAGGGGTTTCCTAGCTCAAGAGAAACGGAGTAGGAGCACATATGTGATATGTGCGGAACAGAGATTAATACGATATATGATACCATATTCTATATTCGCAATTTGTGACATTGGTCGGTTATATGAGATATAGCCGGGTTATCGGATCAAGTGTTAATTCGATAAGTTGTTACACATGATATTAGTCGGTTATATGTGATATAGCCGGATTATTAAATCAATTGTTGATTTAATAATTTAATGTATAATTATATATTTGATATATTACATTACATTAACTAATATTAAGCTCACTTATGATATCTTTTTTTCACTTGATGTGCACATTGTATATATGTGATATGTATATTTGTGTACATATTTGTATCATGCTAGGTTACAAATGCAACTAGGGTTTATAGAGATTAAACCATGCTAGGGTTAAGATTATGGTTTATATTTTATCATTAAGTAATTCAAAAATTGTGGAATTAGTCATGGTTGATATTTATTGAAAGCTTGTAGAAGCTTGTAAGCATCTTTGACTTTGTCCACTCTCTTTGTCTTCCTTAAGATATTTCTTGACCTAACCTTTAACCCTAACTCATGGTTAACTCTCTTCAAGGGTTAAGCATGACATGCTTAACCCTTCGTTACATTTTAAATCTCAACAATAATTCACCCTAGAGGCCATTATTGTACATATGATGCATATTATTGTGGATGCATGGACATATATAGAGAGGACTTTCTTGCTCGACATGATAGTATGTTATCTGGTTACCTTTATCTTAACATATAGACCGGTATTTATATTGTCTTGCTCTCACATGTTGATAAAGCCCTTAGAATATGTACTTGACTAACAGGACTATGACGGAGATCATACTAGTAGGGCCAGGGTAGTTAACAAGTACATCCTTTAATTGTTCCTAGTCGAGGGAATATCGAGACAGGGCATCGATATTCCAGAGTAGACTAGCGTATACGCTTCTTGACCCATATGATAGGTGATGGATGATCCCATATCCATTGGTGTTTGACATCAGAGATGGTATACGGGTGCTCAGTGGAGACTGGGTACACTGAACAGGACTCGCCGAGGACTCCTATGTGGTAGTATACCTATCGTCAGATAGCAGTTCTCTGGTGACACTGGTACAGGTTAGTCTGTAGACCCGAGATCGTCATAGAGTCTTATGTGGCTCCCACTGTTCTTTGATTTCCTCCCTACCACGCTCAAGAGGAGTTATGCAAACAGGTGGATTTTGGGTACAGACTCGAGTCACATGGAGGCAATGAGCGATAGGAGGGGTTTTGTCTCTCCCGGTAATGGGGGTTGATATTGCGCTATGCTCAATTGGCTATAACTGGAAGTCCCTAGCTAGGGATGCCGCCGAGATTTACTGATAAGTGTTATCGGTAGTTTCTCGTACCGTTATAGGCCAGACATCGGCATGACTTATCACGTTACTGGGGTCTGACGATTTTCACCCCTAGACATGATATGCGACATATCAGACGAAGAGACTGGACTGTATGGTAGTGTTACTGATAGGCTTCATGGAGAGTATGAACGAGCTTGCTTGTTGATCTTCATATCGCTCAATACCCGGGTAGCCGTTACGTCCAGCGAGTACCGCTGACGGCTTGTAGACGACTGATGTGATCATCACCTACTGCCGGCGTATTGACGTGTCTTTAGAGTCCCACACAGAAGTTTCCTGGTTCGAGCGAAATGAAGTTGTGTACATATGTGATATTTGCGTGGGCCTGATTAAATACATGTATATGATACCGTACTGTAATCTGGCAGTTATCTGGTATCGGTTAGGTCATATATGATATGACTAGATTATCGAATCAAGTGTTGATTTGATAATATAATATTCAGATAAATGATATTAGTCGGTTATATGTGATATAACCGGATTATTAGATCAAGTGTTGATTTAATAATATGATATATATTATATGTGATATAATTATATCTTAACTAATATCATTAGCTCACTAATTGCTTTATATATATATATATATATATATATTAATGTGTATATATATATATATATTATATGAAGCATGGCATATTTTTCTATGTTTAGAAAATAGAAAAATGAGGTGTAAATTGTGGAGATATTTTGGGTACGGATGAGGCATGGGCTTATATGGTTTTTTATTAGTCTTGACTCACTATTCAAGCATGGTTGTAATTTAGAATTGTAATTTATTTAATGCTTGAATGAGTGAGGAGAGAGATGATTCATATTATTGTTTCTACACTTACTTCATGCTTAATGCCTTAGCCATTTTCCTTGAGCTTCTTCTTCCTCTTGATCTCTACAATTTCTTCATCTCACCTCCAAGCTCAAACCCTCACATGAGATGTGAATCATTGAGCTTGTGAGTAACCTAGTGAGCTTATCATATCCCCAACTTCATCATCCCACACCAAACTAGCAATTTAGTGTGGTGTGTTTCATACACTAAAGAAGTTTAGTGTAGAGTTAGCTTGATCTAGAGGAACTTCGGGTGGATCGTCTTTGGCGCGAAGATCACGAAAGATGATCGTTCAACTCGAAGAGGAGCCTTGGAGAGTCGCGTGGACTTCAACCTGGAGCTTTAGAAGAGAAGGACTCAAACTACAAAGGTTGTATTCTTGTTCTATAGATGTAAAGTAGTTTACATTTGGTATTGTCTAAATCTCTAGTTAAAGATTCTAAGTTTAGAGTTGTTTAACATGACAATTTTTTGAAAATGACATGGACGATACCTCCCGAAACCTTACTGTCGTGCTCGGGAACCCTATATTATACTCACGAGTTGGCAACTCACCCCCGTTGTGCCACAGTTCTTGTAGGTTGACCGCATGGATCACTAGCGGTATCGCTGGCACACAGCTTGCTTTTGGGTGATTTGCTATGGTAGGTGGGACATATTGGATCGTGCCTACTCTTGTATTATTATTCCTGTTGTATCTAATCAACTCTATCAATCAGAAACTAGTATTTATATAATTAGTAAGACTTAGAAATACTTATGCTTGAGAGACTTAGAGCGACGGATTATATGTTCGCTATTGGGGGATTTGATGTCTTGCCTCTTTACATTATCCTTTTGTGTTGATCTTCACCGTTGGGCGTCGTATACATATATTCATGACTTACGTGGTTGTGATTCCACCGATTGGCGAAGAGCTAGCTCCCGCTTGGGGATGCCTTTTATATTATCATGTATATGTAGTTTCGGTTCAAAATATACAAGGGAGGTGCTGCCCAAATTTTTAAGACGAAAAATGTTTCACTACAATATCATCCATTTGCATTTCAATTATCATTACCTATGCATTTAAGAAAACGTTTGATTTCATCATACTTTTATTTCAAAACTTCACCTCTTTTATTTTCTTTAAAAGGTTTAGATTTCTGGGCTTCGGCTTACTTAATTTACGTTACGCCTTTAGACGTTGCGTGATTTTAAGTGCTGGTCACGAACTTAATTTCGGGTCATGACATTTGCGATACACTTCTCGATGATATACGTTTCCGTTATATGAACACAATGATAGAAAACCGCACAACTATCAATGAGTACCATGTTGTATAAGCATAGAAGCATATGTTACACTACACCTCATTGATGCTACCATGGCACTGTAGGATCTCTATACTACGTGATGCGTATGTTAATGCCGATACGAGGCATATGAATTCCCTATATCCAGAAAATCCAATTTTAATTATATGTTACGGATATGGGTGGAATTGCTTTCTGCTTATTACACTTATAGAACATTTGCACAAATACTAATGATTACCATGCTCACGAGCACAGACGCGAATGCTATACTACACATCATTAGTATTTCCATGACACAGTAGAACTGTTATGTTTGTTCCATGCATGTCTATACTTAAGTAATGTACCTTTCTTACCTGCTAAGTATTGCGAATACCAGTACCATTGATATTCGTATTCGATTCTTATGAGTTTTCAAGATGTTTTACCTTCGATGATATATCTATGGTATGGGAGGCTGTTATATATGTATATATATATATATATATAATATATCATCAGAATGATCTATGCAAGTATCTGTATTCTTTACTTAATATTTCTGGATACGATGAGTTGATGTCCATCATGAGCTTGATGTTTTCTGATTGTTTTTATTCCGAACCGAGTAGGGGAGATATACGGTTACAGACTTGCTACTTATCTGGGCTGAGTGGGGGAGTAAACAGACAGATACATGGTGGACCCGGTCAAGACCGAAGGGCAGGAAGGCCTCATTTGAGGCGGATAGCCTAGCGAGGACACTCCATATCGGAGATAGAGATGAGCACGGAAAATATCTAGGGGATACTAGCCGGAGCTAGATATGAGCACGACAGATATCCAGGGGATACTGACCGGGGCTAGGGATATCGAGGGGCGATCATCTATTGAGATGGTGTCTACGGCATCTGAATTTGCGTGTCGTTGATGGACATGAAGGATTTTAGGATTTTTGTGTCGGTGATGGACACGAGAGATTGCTGATTTAGGGTGTCGATGCTGGAGATCCATATATCGATATGCTGCTATCATACAAGGTATACAGTTAAAGTGGTGCACTATTGTAGCCGACCAGGACTGATCTGGGGGACAGTACCTGAATACCTTTTTACCGGTTGTTTCTTATAAAAAGGATTTCTAGAATGAGCTATAGTCTCAGTAATTCGACATGTCTAGAATGACACTGGGATCTTTTAAACCGTAAATCTCTTATCACTCTTTACTAAAATAGTAAGACGTATATCTTAAATAAGATACTTATTATATTTCCTACTATCACGTCTGTTTTTATGCCGTGACATATGTATTCCGCGGCTATTTTAAAGAGGTTTTACATATATATTTTCGGCTACCTTTGGGCTAATACCTAGATACAGATCATTTTCATATGATATGTTCTACTTTAGGATCACATGATGGATCGTGTTGCATTTATGATATTTATGCATATTATATATATATTAGTACAGAATACGATAATACTATATTTATGACCTAGGATATCGTTGTGCATTTAGATTTCCACCTTGTGATGTATTTTTATTCACTGAGTTGGCAACTCACCCCCGTTGTGCCCCAGTTTCTTGCAGGTTTTACCGCTCGGATCATAGGCGGATTGCGGCACACTCTTCTTTTCAGTGATTTCTTTGGTAGGTGGGCTACTGTTGTATCGTACCCACACTTGTATACTTATATATTCTTGTATCGAGTAAAAACTCCATCGACTTAGAACTTGTATATTGTGGACTTGGAAGCGAGACTTAGAGTTGTGTGTTTTGGGCGTCGCATTCGTTGGAGTCGACTCTTTTATTCTTGTTGGTTTTGTTTCACTTTTCTTTTCTTCGCCATTAGGCATCGTATATTATCTTCTTGGTTGCTCTGCCATTTGGACATGGAAGTTAGCTCCCGTTGGGATGCTGTTTATATTATTATGTTGTATCGGGTGTTATCCAAAATTTACGAAGGAGGTGCTGTCGAATTTTACAACGTCATAGGTTCTTTTCAAACATACTTATTTAGACTTCAATGTTTATTTTAAACTGATTCCATCTAATGACTATTTTAAACCTCACCTCCAATATTTTCAAAAAAGGGTTTAGATTCTAGGTTTTCGGCTTACTTGGACCGCGTCAACGTCTTTAGTTGTCACGTGATTTAAGTGCCGGTCACATGCCACTTTCGGGTCGTGACAGTAGTGATACGACGTGTTCTGAAGAAATGCAAAGGGTAAAGTAGGAGTGGCAGGGATATATGCGACTTTGTCACGAATCAAGACAAGCCAAAATCAAGGGTGTAAAAAGGTTTGGTCAAATTGGTTCATGAGTTTTTAAGGTAAGTCATGGGTCACTGTACTAGAGAGAGAGAAAAGAAACACTCAGTGTGCACTTTATCAAGATCATATTGGTTATAAGTTTATCTGATCAGGATGGCTCCCACTGTTTCCTCGAATTCTCCTTCAAATTCTAAAAGGAGAACTAGTCTAGATCATTTACTCTTTACAAGTTCGCTAACCGTTCAGCCAGGCCAGTGTTTGTACTCTGAGGGAGGTCCCCCGTGCTTTCGCATGGACCCAATTAATAATCTAATTTTCATAAAGGCGTAACCTCGTTAACACTTTCTAGACACCTCATAGGTTAGATAATTGCGATGTGAAGAAATCTCCCTAGGAGTAATACATACTCATCAGTGGGAATCGGGATCCAACTATCATCATGTGATAACCTGATGGAATCCACTCAAGTTACCACACTCCAGAAGGTATGCACATGCCTGACAAGTTTCCCGTATGTTTGAAACTCCTGATACGGTTTTTTCCCCTAACGACTTATGACCTTGACTAGGTCAACATATCATAAGTCGCAAGTCAAGTTCAACCCGTCATTATCCTGCATTAATTAGACCCACCTGTATAAGCCCTTGATTAGGTCAACATGACCATACGAATGTCCTAATCTATCGCATCACCATGCAGCAGAAATGTACTACAGAGCTACCGAACACTACGCCTTGACTAAGTCAACATACGTGGCATGAATACTAAATAATACTAATCTGAAATGACGGAGGGCTACAACTGGTTTTTGGCGAAAAACCTTTAACGTAATGAACTTGATATTGTTGAAGGAACTCGAGTGGCTTTGAAATAGAGTGGCTTAAGCTCCGCATTTTAAAACTAGTAACATAAACTTTTGCTTAAGAGCGAACTCTTAATGAAGGGATCAAGGTTCTTCCCTCATAGAATAAGGTGCGGGATATTCCTAACCGAATACCTCCATGCAAAGCAAAAGAACACGACCATGAGTTTTGAAGAAAACAGAGTAGTTTTAAAATTGGCTGCGACAATATCATTTAGGTTTATTTTTCCTTGCATTATTTCGATAATGCGTTCCAATCATTTTATGTTTCCAAGCCACAAAAGAAACAATCAAAATAACATACTTTTTATATGCCATCCGCATTCGCCATGGGGCCCCGTCATGCACCGTTAGGTTACTTAACTAACAGCAGAGCGAAGGCTGGACTAGCGCAGATGTAAAACATATAGAAGCATCAACTATATATATATATATATATATATATATATATATCAACATCACAGGCAGATAATAACCATCACAAGCATGCGAACAACAATATGGAACAATAGATAATCTAGGAGCCCTGCGTTTCATTTGAGCCATAAATGAGATGCAACGTTCCCCGGTTGTGTGGATAGCCAGTGCAATGAAGATCCTAGACCCTTACGAGTGTGTCAAGTTACCCGCCAATCCTTGAAGTGAGGCAACCCCAATCAAGAAAGTGAATGGGCCACCAAGCATTTTACGAAATCCGGTAACTTGAGCACCCCTCCGTGGATCAACCTATACCCCATATGAGTGTGGAGAATAGCCCGCCAATTCTAGAGTAAGGCCCCCCGGTCTCAACGCCATGAGATGTTGGCTCGTTGCCCTTTAGAACCCTACTATTCGAGCACTCTATAGGGTGTTTCTCATCACCCCATTGAGATGGGAATACGCGCGAGCTTGTCAGGCACATTACAGATTCCCCCTGCCTAGGATAGGCAGGGGTTTATTGATTGTGGGGATCTGAATCTCCGGCAGCCGTGAACTAAGCTGCTGTTAATTACCCCTCGCCTTTGGAGTGAGGGAAGCTCTGATTAACGGGTTAAACTGGTCATGCGAAATCAATGTGCAGTGTTGTGTTTTGAAGGGGTTTTAGATATATCGGGGGCCCCGCAGAGTTTCTACGGGGGTCCCGCTACCCGGATAGCAGGCTGGGGGTCAAGGGGGCTAGCAGCCCCCTTGCGGGGTGCGGGGCAGCGCCCCGTTAGAAATTTTTTCTAACGGGAACAGTGTGGTGGAGTATGCGTGTGCGTGTGCGTGTGCATATAAGTATATATATATAATAAAATTAAAAAAAAAGGAAAAGGGCATCCGAAGGATGCGTGGGAGAAGGCGCTAGCACCCCACGTGCCTGGCACGCGGGCGCTGTGCGCCAGAGAGCCAGCGCCCTACGTGCCTGGCACACGAGCGCTGGGCGCTCTGCGCACCATGTGCCTGGAACGCGGGCGCCGGGCGCAAGAGTGCCAACGCACCATGTGCCTGGCACGCGGGCGCCGGGCGCCAGAGCACCATCGCCCCACGTGCCTGGAACGCGGGCGTTGTACGCCTGCAGCAAAAGGGACTTGGTCCCTGCACTGGGAGCTGTGCTCCCGATTTGACTTATGGAGTTGAACTTCTAAGATATTTTTAGAGCTGATGAAGGGGCTTCTCCCTTGAGCCCCGGATCTTCCCCAAAGTGGGATTTTTTGGAGATGGGTCTCCTTCCTCCTCTTCTGTCGGCTAGATATTGAAGAAAAAGAAGTATGAGAATTTAAAAATCTCTTACTTTTGAGATCTGATGGGAGATATGAGTTCCCCTTTGTGGGTTTTGTGGTGAAAAACTATATAGTTTTGGAAAAGAAAGAGTAAAACTCTTGATTTAATTCAAAAGAAAGAAAAAGGTTTAGAACCTTGAGGAAGGAGAAGGAGGCACAGGAACCCTAGAGTTTTTAGAGAATGAAAAGTCTCTTAGATATTTTCATCATGTTGCCTCTTATAGGCTTACACATTTACACATAGCCCCTTGGGCTTTACAAAATGGCATTTTGTCCATCCCATGTCTCATGTGCTATTTCTTTTTGCACATAAGCCATGGGCTTTATAAAAATTTGGCTTTATGCCCATTTTGCTTACATTCATGCACAAAAAATTACATCAAAATTATTTGTTACATGATTTTTATTTTGGCATGGGGAGACCGGCCGCGGGGCTCGACTTGGGCATGGGCCCGCTTACTTGGGCTTGGGCCCGCTTACTTGGGGTTGACCTTAACTTTGACCCGGTCAACTGGGGTGCAAATTTTGACCCCAACAAAGTGCCCCCCATCAATAAATACACACCACGCATATGAGTTGTGTGCATGAAATTGATGGATCTTGAAGCTGGACTTCGAGGTGGAACATCATTCGGGGGGCGGAGCATCCCTCGGGGAGCATGATTCCTGGGAATCGGAGCATCATTCCGATTTGCGGAGCATAATTCCAGGGTCGGAGCATCATTCCGATTTGTGGAGCATAATTTCAGGGTCGGAGCATCATTCCGAAGATCGTAGCATCAATCCGAAGAGTCGGAGCATAATTTCGAGGGTTGGAGCATAATTCCGGGGATCGGAGCATCATTCCGAAGAGCGGAGCATCATTCCGAAGAGTTCGGAGCATCATTCCGAAGAGCGGAGCATGATTCCAGGGATCAGAGCATTATTCCGAAGAGCGGAGCATTATTCCAGGGTTCGGAGCATCATTCCGAAGGATCAGAGCATCATTCCGATTTGCGGAGCATAATTCCTGGGTCAGAGCATCATTCCGATTTGCGGAGCATAATTCCAGGGTCGGAGCATAATTCCGAGGGTTGGAGCGTAATTCCGGGGATCGGAGCATCATTCCGAAGAGCGGAGCATGATTCCAGGGACCGGAGCATCATTCCGAAGAGCGGAGCATGATTCCAGGGTTTGGAGCATCATTACGAAGAGCGGAACATGATTCCAGGGATCGGAGCATTATTCCGAAGAGCGGAGCATGATTCAAGGGTTCGGAGCATCATTCCGAAGAGCGGCAGACATTCTAACCGAAGCATAATTTCGATACAGAGGTTGATTCCCAGGCGTAGCATAATTCCGACAGGTAAGGCAGATACTCCGAGGTGAAGCTTGATTTCTACGCGGGGTACACTCTGAGACGAAGCATGATTCCGGCACAGAGCTTGTTGGCTGACTTGATTCCGAGACGAAGCATAATTTCGACAGAGGAGGCAGATAAGTCGAGGCGAAGCATGATTTCGACACGGGGTACACTCTGAGACGAAGCATGATTCCGACGCAGAGCTTGTTAGTCGACTTGATTCCGAGGTGGAGCTTAATTCCGACGGGGAGGTCATTGGTTGACTTGATTCCAGGGCGGAGCATAATTCCGACGAGGAGGTCGTTGGTTGATTCCGAGCCGAAGCATAATCCCGACCGGGAAGGCAGATACACCGAGGCGAAGCATAATTTCGACACAGGGTACACTCCGAGACGAAGCATGATTCCGGCGCAGAGCTTGTTGGTCGACTTGATTCCGAGACGGAGCATAATTCCGACGGGGAGGTCATTGGTTGACTTGATTCCAGGGCGGAGCATAATTCCGATGAGGAGGTCGCTGGTTGATTCCGATCCGAAGCATAATTTCGACAGGGAAGGCAGATACACCGAGGCGAAGCATGATTTCGACGCGGGGTGCACTCTGAGACGAAGCATGATTCCGGCGCAGAGCTTGTTGATTTGATTTGATTTGGGTTGACATCAGCATCGCTACACTGGAATATGGTACCAGAAGCGAATCATCATTTGTCTTTGAGAGGATTTGGGGATTTTGTTTTTGGTCGGCATCTGCATCACTGCACTGGAATAATTCCAGGAGCAACTCATCGTTTGCCCCGGGAGGATTTGGGAATTGGTTTTTGGGTCGGCATTAGCACCGCTACACTGGAATATGGTACCAGGAGCGAATCATCATTTGCCTTTCCCTGTTGGGAAGCGATGGCTTAGGAGACAGGTTTGGATCCCTATCACCTAAGGCTTTTCAATTTCTTGGGCTGTAATGGTCCCGTAAAAGCATTTTCTCCCTAGAAGTCAGAAGGATCCCGTAAGTGCATTTTCTCCTTTGGAGTCGTGGGGACTCCCAAGTGTGTTGCTCCTTTGTGAGTCGTAAGGATCTCACACGGGAATTTTCTCCTCACAAAATCGAGAGGACTTTGCGAGTGCATTTCAACCCTTTTTCGCCAGTTCACACCCTTTCGGGTTTTCATAAACTCGCCGGCAGTCCTGCTGTTTTTACTCACAAAGCCCTTTCGGGTTTTCATCCGTGCCCATTTTGCTTGTGGACATACCTTCTTTTTTTTAATCTTCACCGCCGGTGGGACTTTGAATGTGGTCTCGCCGATAAGACTTGGGAGAGATTGGAATCGTTTTACGCCCGTAGATTGTATACGGTTTTGCTGGATGAATGATCCAGACCGTAGGGCCGGAAAAATTTCGGGACTTTGTTGGCGTCTGCATCGCTGCACTGGAATATGGTACCAGGATCGACTCATCATTCGCCATTAGGGTATGGGATTTGGAATTTGGTTGGCGTCTGCATCGCTGCACTGGAATATGGTACCAGGAGCGACTCATCATTCGCCACTTGGGGTATGGGGTTTGGAATTTGGTTGGCGTCTGCATCGCTGCACTGGAATATGGTACCAGGAGCGACTCTTCATTCGCCACTTGGGGTATAAGGTGTGGAATTTGGTTGGCGTCTGCATCGCTACACTGGAATATAGTACCAGGAGCGACTCATCATTCGCCACTTAGGGCATGGGGTTTGGAATTTGGTTGGCGTCTGCATCGCTGCACTGGAATATGGTACCAGGAGCGACTCATCATTCTCCACTTGGGGTATGGAGTTTGGAATTTGGTTGGCGTCTGCATCGCTGCACTGGAATATGGTACCAGGAGCGACTCATCATTCGCCGTTTTTTTTACCGCGATTGCTCTATCATTTCAGCTTTTCTTATCGTGAAGGTCGCGATTGCCCTATCATTTCGGCTATTTATTCACGGTTGCCCCATCATTTCGGCTTATTATTATTATTTTTTTATTCTTATTTTATTTACACATTTTTACATTCCCAGTTTAATGACTTAGAAGTCAACTGTTCCCAGTTTAATGACGTGGTGGTCGATTTTTTCCAGAGAAAGGCAGATGTCTGAGAGAATCAGTTTCACGAAGAACTTCGGTCTTCGTTTGTATGAAATTGGTGGTCGCGACTTGACTATTTGTTAACATGCCTTTGGACAGTTCTATCTCTCCTTCCTTGTATTGCTTTTCGACCCAATCATTGAAGACAAAGCAGTCCTTAATGGCATGACCTATCACTCTGTGATAGGGGCAGTATTTGGGGTTGTCGGTCATATTCGCTTCCTGCGGTCTTTTTGACTCTGGCAGTTGTAGACCGTTCCTCAGGGCGTCTTTGAATATTTTACAGATTTTTTCCCTTCTGAAGGAATAGACCTTATCCAACTTCTTTTTCAGTGGAGATTCTCCTCCCTCTCCGAACACTGGCTTCCGAGGCTGGTTGGCATTAAGCCCGCTCATCCCTAGTTTATTTCGGTTAGCCGAAGTGTTGAAAGATTCAGAATCATCGGAATTTCCGCCTTTGCGATTTTCGTCCTTTCGGTTTCTCCAGGACCTATTGTTATTTTGGGAGTCAGAGGAGGACTCCTGCTTTGAGCGTTCCAACATCTGAACTTTCCTGGTCAGCTCTTAGAACGTTTTGAGACCCGCGGTGCATAGAAATGGGGCCATCCAATTGTTGAGATTTCCGACGAGGAGACTGACAGATTGGTCTTGCTCTATCGGCGATTCATATTGGACGAAGAGATTGCACCATCGGGTTATAAAATCCATGCCACTTTCGTTGTTCTTTGGCTTGGTCCTTACGAGGTCGGCGATGGTGATCTTATCGCTGACACTCATGAACCTTTGTTGAAACAAAGATTCTATTTGGACGAAAGTAGTAACGGAGCCATCTGGTATGCTTGCGTACCAGTCGAAAGCGACATCGGTCAGGATATTAACGAACTGGCGGAGGAGAAGCGCATCATTGCCCCCAGTATTTCCGCATGAGGCTTTGAAGTGGGCGATGTGCTGATTCGCATTTCCCGTCCCATCAAATCTTCCGAATTTAGGGATGACATAGCCGCTGGGAAATTCTACAAGATCATACTGAGCAGGATATGGTCTCCCTCTACTGCTAACATCTTTTTGTGCTTCTACTTCAGCTACCAATGTTTTGACTTTGTTGGCAACCAAATCCATGATTTGATCTTGAGTTAGCGGGCTACTGTCATCGGTAGCCAAGACATTTCCTCAGATAGGATGCGACTGATTTTCATGCGGTCCGCCCGCTTTTGGATTTGAGGGAATAGGCGGCGACTATCTCGGGACACTGTTTCCCGGTTCATGAGCAGAGCCCTGAGCCTGATTGGGCGGCTGAGAAGCAAGTTGGGCCGTGAGCTGTAAGACGACGTTTGTCAAGTCGTCAATTTTTGAGTAGAGCTTGGCCATCTCCTTGTCTTTGCTTCTGAGCTGTTTTCGGAGCTCTTGGAGAAGTTGCTGCTCTGCATTCTTGGGACGAAAGATTTGCTCCTCTTCGCTTTCTGAGCTCGACCCCTCATGAACCGAGGTCTCTCTCTGCTTACCAGCCTCACTGGAAGGGTCTTCATTACCTTCTAGAGGAGGCCGGTTTTAGAATGTGGAAGCCATATTCACACCAGATTGGATTTGAGATGTGGTGGCCCCATCCTTTCTTTTGCTGCGAAGGTTGACGCCGGGACGCGTGCCCACCATGTAGACAGTGTGGATAACACATTCAACCATCCTTTCATCACCAGCATCTGGTTTCGCGGAGCGACCCGGGCTTTGGAAATTCTTAAATTTTAACATGGTCAGAGCCCTAGCCCTTTTGTTGGCTCTGTATCTGAGCCGCTTCTGCTTCAGCTTCTCTGCCTTGAGCGCTTGGCAGGCTTCTGCTCTTCGGGAAGCCGCTATAGGCTGAGTGATGGGGAGGCTTGAGAAGACATTCACCCGCGTGTTCGCCGAAGGTATCGCCTGGGCTTGCCCACGACGTCTGGCAACTTCTTTTGTTCTGACGGCTTTGCCCCCAGCTGGGGCCATGGAGAGCCGTTTGAACACCGACTCGCGTTTAGGTTGGGGCTCCCTCGAGATCAACACATTTGGCCTTTTACCTTTCGAGGCCGGTTTGTCGGCTACCGGAGCTTAAGGTGCAGGGATGGCATTAGCCGAAACAAACAGAATAAACCAAAATTGTAGCAGCGGTTCTTCTTACTGTCGTCCGAGACTTGCTGGGAGGACCGTCCTAGAGTCTATCTTCATCGTGTATGAGATGGGAGCTGAGTTCATCTTTGTAGACATTGTTGAGAAGTGATTGCTTGAAAAGCTGCATGAAAGAAGATTATTTTAGTATAAATATAGATATGTATATTGATTGACATCGCATGAACGTTTAACCTGAAATATGGGAGGAGGGATTGGTCCCACCGGGCGTGCCAGAATCTGTAGGGTGTTTTTCGTCACCCCATTAAGATGGGAATACGCGCGCGCTTGTCAGGTGCATTACAGATTCCCCCTACCTAAGGTATGTTAGTTATATATATGCCCTAGAGGCCATTACTGTACATACGATGTATATTGTAGTGGATGCTGGGACATATATAGGGAGGACTTTCTTGCTCGACATGATAGTATGCTATCTGGTTGTACTTTATCTTAACATGTACTCTGATTGTCTCTATGTTACATGTTGATAAAGCCCTTAGGATATGTACTCGACTACTGGGACTATGATGAGATCATACTAGTGGGGCCACGGTAGTCGACGAGTACATCCTATAACAGTTCCTAGTCGAGGGTGTATCGAGACAGGGCATCGATGCACCAGAGTAGACTAGCGTATACGCATCTTGACCCATATGATGGGCGATGGATGATCCCATATCCATCGGTGTTTGACATCAAGGATGGTGTACGGGTGCTCAGTGGAGACTGGGTACACTGGACGGACTCGCCGAGAACTCCCAGATGGTATTATACCATACGTCAGATGGCAGTTCTCCGGTGACACTGGTACAGAGTAGTCTGTTGACCCGAGATCGTCATAGAGTCTTGTGTGGTTCCCACTGTGCTTTGATTTCCATCATACCACGTCCAAGAGGGCGTGCAAAAAGGTGGCTTTTGGGTACAGTCCCGAATCACATGGAGGCAATGAGCGATAGGAGGGGATTCGTCTCTCCCGGTATAGGGAGTTGATGTTGTGCTGTGTTCGATTGGCTATAACCGGAAATCCCTGGCCAGGGTTATTGAGATTTACTGGTAAGTGTTATCAGTAGTTTCTCGAACTGTTATAGACCTCATATCGACACGACTTATCGAGCTACTGGGGTCTGACGTTTACCACCCCTAGGCGAGATATGCAACATATCAGACGACGAGACCGGACTGTACGGGAGTGTTACTGTTTGGATTCACAGGAGAAGTTACAGGCTTGCTTGTTGATCTTCTGAGCGCTCAATACCTGGGTAGCTGTTACGTTTAGCTGACCGCTTGCAGCTTGTGGGTGTTTGATATGATCATCACCTACTGCCGGCGTATTGACGATTCTTTAGAGTCCTACACAGAGGTTTCTTGGCTCAGGCAAAACGAAGTAGGAGCACATATGTGATATGTGCGGGACCGAGGATAATGCGATATGTGATACCGTATTATATTCTCGCGATATTTGATATCAGCCGGGTCATCGGATCAAGTGTTGATTCGATGAATCGGTACGGATAAATATTAGCCGGTTATATGCGATATAGCCGGATTGTCGGATCAAGTGTTGATTCGATGATTTAATGTATAATAATATATATATGATATATTAAATTGCATTAACTAATATTTTCTCACTAAAAGATTCTTTTTCTCACTCGGGTAATACATTGATATATATGCGATATATGTTAAATGTATTATTTTATTTTGTTACGATAAATATTATATATGTGATATATAATATTGTAACATGATATGATAACTAATGCAACTTGTTTAGTGGAGTTTAAACATGATTAGGGTTTGGATTAGGGTTAAGCTTTCTAGATGTTTCTAGAAGCTTTTCTTTTTGTCATGATAAAGATATTTATAAGTGACTCATGCTTTAACCCAACCCAAACCCTAACCCTAGTCAATTCTCTACAATGGTTAAGTCAACCATGGTTGCATTATTCTTCATATCATTTCATTTTCTATTCATCACAAAAGAATTCTAATATTGTTCATCATCTTCTTCCTTCTTCTTCTTTGCTTGAAATGGTTTCTTGCTTTGATTTTTGTGATGGATAAATATGAGAAAAATTTAAATAAAGAGAGCAAAAATCCTACTTCATCATCCTCATCTTCCCTTGCCATTTAGATGAGGGTGTTCACATCATTTCATGAGTGTTAGCTTGTGTTAAAGAAACTTCAAGGTAGATCATCTTAGTATCGAAGATCGGAAGCAAAGGTTGCGTCTTTCTCTTCGTGGAACCTCTCGAGAGTCCGGATCCCGATGATCGCAGCGAAGGGACCACAACACGGAGCATATGAAGTGAAGGACCGGATCTACAAAGGTTGTAATCCCTCTCACTTAGTGTTAAAATGTTTAGCATGTTAGTTTTCGCCTAATCTCTAGTTTAAAGATCCGTATTCGGGTAGTTCGGCACTGCTAAATTTTTAACCGGGCATGGTTGATGTCTCGTAGACCCTTGTACGCGTGCGTAGCAACCTTACAGTGGTATCAGAGCCAAGCTAGAGCTTTAGGCGAAGTCTAGACGAAGTTTAAAGTCCGATCGAACCCGAAACCCCGACTCCAAAATGCTCTCTGGAAATTTTCTGAAAATTTGGATTTTTGTCAATTAAAAATTTCTAAAAAATTCAGCAGGGTCTTATTAGAATTACTGTGAAATTCGAGGGGCTAATTCGTCAAAAGTGCGGCGGAACCGCGGCAGAAGCCTGGCTTCTGCGGCGGTTCCGCGGCCATTTGATGACGTCACCCCTCCTATTTTGCACAGTAATTCCTATTACACAGTGCTGAGTTCTCTGGGAATTTTTAATTTTTATTCTACAGTTGAGTTTTCTGGGGTTGTTTTGGGGATTCGATGTTTCGATCGGAGTATTAGATTTTGTCTATGTGGCTTTCCGGATAAATTTAAGAAACTGTTAAAAAGTTCGAACGGATATCAATAACTCACTTTTTCCCCTGTCGGAAATTTTTTCAAAAGCTGGATTTTTTCTCGTGTTTAAGAATGTTCTAAGTCGTGCAAGTAACTCGGTGGACCCTCTAGAAGACAACAAACCTTAACTCGATTATGTGACCGTCTTGAACTGCCTTTTGAACCTTAGGGTTTGGGGCAGTACGGCGTGCCACATGTGAGGCGTTGGCTTGACCCTTCTACGGCTGGACCATTGGTACTGTGGCATGTGATGGATGTTTTTAAACTAATTTCAAGTGTTGAGATATATTGGGGAAATCTTGGGTGCTTGATGATTCGATCGGAAAGTTTAACTTTTTCTATTTATCTGGAATGTGATACAATATTTGGAATCCACAGGTAGTTATGAGATAACTAATTTGAATATTATAAACATAGCAGTTTAGTCTCAGGTGATCGGTTGCCACGGAATTTTGATGTGATCAAAAGTCCGTCGCAATCACGTAGCGTACGCGGATACTCGCTGGGTAAACTTAATAGACAGCCACGCCCCATAGCCCCGACCAAGTGACTGTAGGAGAACCCCATCGCCGAAAGCATCCGTTCGGGTGCTCGCGGCAGCGGTGTTCCGCCTTGGTGCACTTCGTCGACGGCATCTGGGGGTGCGGCCGTCTACTAAAGTTTGCGACGAGCATTCGATCAGGACGTCGGGAATCTTGTTGAATTGCCCGACTTGATATTGAAAAGAGTTTTCGATAATGAGACTAAAATGCAGGGTTTATAATTGTTAGGCATGTGATGTCTAAGGAATTCATTTGGTCAGGCATGCGATGTCTGAGGTGGTTGTGGATTCCAACTGTTGTAGTTTTACACTTTCTTTTCTGTGACCGTAAGCGTAGTATGTGGTGTATCGCCGGCTTCGTTGCTATACATCAACGACAATCGGGATACGCATACTTGCTTACGTTGATGATATGAGATATTATGTGTTGCTGTGATATGTTGTATTGGATCGTCGTGTTTGAATAGCCGGGGGTTTTATGTGAGATGAGAGTTTTTCTTTTTCATTCATGTAAAATTCATTTGTATGTAATATTCTTTTATTGGGGCACTTCCAGGTAGCGGAAGCTGTCACCGTTGTATATTATTTACTTTTCCACATTAGGTAGACCCAAGGCGGGGAGCACAAGTAACCGGGTTCTAGGGTCCAGTGGGAGACCATCTCGAGGAGTCGAGACCGGGTCTCCTAACCCTAGAATTGGCAGTGTTACTTGCCGCTCTCGTAGGGGTCTAGGGATGTGGGTTTGGCTATTCATCGCGACCGTGGAATCCGTGTTTTATACTGGCTCGTATTGAAAACACGGACGTCCTAGTATATCCAATATTTCATATATGTTCTTCTGCTGCAATGTTCTGCGATGAGATCATATTACTGCCTGTGACGAATGTTTATATTATATATATGAGATATATGTTATATTGCAGATTTCGTTTCAAAAAGAGATGCTTGTGAAGCATAATAAAATGGGACTTCATTAATGAGATTAATGAAATAAAAGAAACCTAAGATATTGTAGAAACTTGTTTAATAAAAAAAAAACAAAACTGGTAGCTCTAGTTCTTGCTTTGCATAACGGTGTTCCTTGTAGAACATCCAGCACCTTATTCGATAAGGAAAGGACCGAGATCCCTTCACCGGGAGTGACTCCTTTAGCGATAACTGGCAGATACTACAAACTCGGTTTGTCTTTTGATTGCTTCTATAGTTCTTGCTTTGCATAGTGGTATTTGTGAAATATCCTGCACCTTATTCGATGAGGAAAGGGCCGACGATCCCTTCACCGGGAGTGACCCCTTTAGCAAAACTAGAAAGGCCTCAAAAACACTCCATTTAAAATCACTCGATTCTACAACGACATCAAGTTCATTACGCAAAGGGTTTTCTTAAAAACCTGTCGTAGCCCTCCGTCATTTCAGATAAGTACTACTTAGTATTCGTGCTGCGGTAGTTTGGCATGCGTCAAGGCGTAGTGTACGGTAGCTAACTAGTGCTTATCTGCTAGCATACGATGCGATTGGATTATGGTATTCGTACGGCGTTGTTTGGCATGCGTCAAGGGTCGTGCGGGTGGGTTTAATTCAATCAAGAAATGTACGGGTTGAACTTGACTAGCGGACTATGGGTTGTTTGGCATGCGTCAAGGTCATAGCACGCTAGGGGCAAAATATTATTGGGAATTTCAAGTGTTGAAATTTGCAATGAGATTGCATACCTTCTATGAGATAGTTGGATCCCGATACCCGCTGCGAGTAAGAGTTACTCCTGGGAGAGTTTTGCACATTACAATTAGTCGATCAAGTAGGTGTCTAGAAAGGTGTTAACGGGGTTACGCCTCTGGGAAAACGAGGTTTACTTTAATTAGGTTCGTGCGAAAGCACGGGGGACCTCCCTCAAAGTACCGACACTGGCCTGGCTGAAAGATTGGCGAACTTGTAGCGTGTAATTAATCCCGGCTAGTCTTTCCTTTTAGGGTTTGAAGGAAGATTTTATTAAAACAGTGGGAGACATCCTGATTAGATATATTAGATAACCAATCTAATCTTGCAAGAGCATACGCTGAGGGTCTTCTTCTCTCTCTCTCCAGGTAGCGACCATATCATGCCTTAATCAAGATAATAATACGGATATATTGACCGAACCCGCTTGTTATACTGAGCTGGGGAACGTTGGTCCCGCTCCAACTTATAATTGTTATAGGACAGAGCAGGAAATTGGGGAATACCAGATTTCCCGTGCCGCCCAAATGAAGAAAGTGCATATTGATGCATCATCTTCGGGTGTGTTCATTACAGAGAACTGTTTCTCAGTATCCTTTACGTCCTGGGTATGTGATACCGGATCAGGATCCCGCATATGTAATCTGTTACATGGGCTACAGATAGGTAGAGAACTGAGAACGGGTGATAAGTTTCATGAGATAGAAAACGGTGCAAGTGTTGCAGCCAAGTCTGTTGGTCACTGTCACCCTGTATTACCAGAATACATTGATTCTGAACAAATGTTATTAGATACCGAACCTGATATACAAAATCATATCAGTCTCTTTATTAGTAAAGAAAGGATATAATTTTGTATTGTTGGATAATGTTTTGAACATTTCCTATATCAATAGTTGATCGGTTCAGGCACGTTATCTAAAAGCATTGACGTTCTAAATCAAACCACAGTTCTTAGTATATAGAACACACACAAGAGGAAGAGTTCAGAAATGAACGAATCCTTCTTGAGGTATTGTAGACTAGGTCATGTCAATGCGACCCGACTAGCTAAGTTACATTTAGATGCATATTTAAATTAGTTTGAATTTACATCTTGTGAAACTTGCCGGTCATGTCATAAAGATAAGATGATCACAGCTCTGTTTATTGGAAACAGAGAAAGAGTTAGTGAACTCTTGGGATTGATACATGCTGATGTATGTAAGTCCCCTGTCTACACATGCCAAGACCTGTTCTTTGTACTTCATTACATTCTCTGATGATCTCTCAAGATTCAGACATATGTTCCTGTTGAAACACACGTCCGAACCTTTTGAGATATTCACAGAATATAAATTAGAAGTAGAGAACCAAAATACGGGTAAAAGTACTATGTCCTATGATGTGATCAAGGAGGAGAATACTTAAGCACGGAATTCCTGGACTATTCTAAAGGAGAATGAGATTCTCTCTCAGCATTACGCCTCCGTATACACCACAGCACGTAGGTGTATCGGGGCGGAGCAATAGCACCCTATGTGATATGGTGTGCTCTATGATGAGTACTACTGAGTTTCCTATTTTCTTTTGGGAGTTATGCACTTGAGAAGCTGCATACCTATTGAATAGGGTTCAAATCAAATCAGTTGCCTACCACTTCATATGTGATATGGAAAGAGAAGAGCCCATATCTTAAGTTTGTTAAGATTTGGGGTTGTCCGGCCTATGTCTAAAAGCAAAATCCGAACAAGCTCGAGGCAAGGTCTGTTATGTAGAACTGGAAATGTTCCAGCTATACAAACTGCAGCTGATGATTTGGTAGAACCAAAGGATTCAATAGTTTCCAACGAACCTTAGCCTCTCCACCGATCTAGTAGGGTTCCTCACCCACCTGAGAGATACTTCGTTTTCTCTATGACAGTGGGAGCGAGGATTGCATCATGAGATGATGACCCAACTAGTTTCGAGCTGGCCATCAGGAGTGGGACTCTGTAAGAATGGCTGGATGCTTATCGATCTGAGATGGAATCCTTATACACCAACAAAGTATGGACTTTGGTTGCTTTAACTGAAGGGTTAAATCCCCATCAGGAGCGAGTATATCTTGAGAAGATTACTTGGTGTACATGGAAAAGTTGAGACTTTCAAAGCTATGCTTAAGTCTATCCAGATCCTACTTGCCACAGCTACATACCATGACTACGATATCTGGCGGTTGGGTATCATGACTACTTTTCTAAATGATGTTTTAGAAAAGAGCGTCTATAAGTACACAGCCAGAGGGCTTCGTAGACAGTGGGAGCAGCGGAAACGTATACAAGATGTTTTATATGATAAAACAGGCATCGCGGAGTTGGAACATCTGTTTTGATGTGGTAGTCAAAGAGTTTGACTTCATCAAAATGGTAGATGAACCTTGTATATACGAAAAGGTAGTAGAGAGTATGGTGGTGATCCTCGTAGAGTACGTGGATGACATACTCTTGATAGGGAAGGAGTTTCCTATGCTACGCTCGGTCAATCTCTGCTTATCACAAGGATTCTCCATAAAGGATCAAAATGATACCTCCTAAATCCTGGGTTTTGGATCTATGAGATAGATCTAATTGGATGTTAGCATTCTTACTAGCTGTAGTGAGATGGTATCAATCGATCCTGGGGAGAATCACTGGAAAGGTTCCAGGCTGATAAGAACGACTGAATGTCAGTCGCAGGCATTGTCTTTACCCTCAGTGGAGGGACGGTATGTTAGGAAGAGTTCCAAGCTAGATACCGTGACATACTAGACGATTAAAGGCAAGATACATCGTTACCAAGGATACTACAAAAGAGGCAGTCTGGATATTTATAAGTTCATAAGATGAACTTCGTTCCTACCATTGTGTGACAATGGAGTTGTGGCTTATGCCAAGGAACTACCATCCCATCAGAAATCCAGATATAATTCTTAGGCAGTATCACCTGATCATGGAGATGGATGATCTCCAGGAAGATCGAGGTTAGGAGAGTAGACACAGAGGACAACAGCGCGGATCCACTCACGAAGGTCTTTTTCCCAGTAGAGACTTTTATGGGATGGTTGAGTATGAGATACTTCAACCGCAGCTAATTGTTGGGTATGCGATACCATAACAGATGGCCCTAGTGCAAGTGGGAGATTGTTAGTTATATGTATGCCCTAGATGCCATTACTGTACATACGATGTATATTGTAGTGGATGCTGGGACATATATAGGGAGGACTTTCTTGCTCGACATGATAGTATGCTATCTGGTTGTACTTTATCTTAACATGTACTCTGATTGTCTCTATGTTACATGTTGATAAAGCCCTTAGGATATGTACTCGACTACTGGGACTATGATGAGATCATACTAGTGGGGCCACGGTAGTCGACGAGTACATCCTATAACAGTTCCTAGTCGAGGGTGTATCGAGACAGGGCATCGATGCACCAGAGTAGACTAGCGTATACGCATCTTGACCCATATGATGGGCGATGGATGATCCCATATCCATCGGTGTTTGACATCAAGGATGGTGTACGGGTGCTCAGTGGAGACTGGGTACACTGGACGGACTCGCCGAGAACTCCCAGATGGTATTATACCATACGTCAGATGGCAGTTCTCCGGTGACACTGGTACAGAGTAGTCTGTTGACCCGAGATCGTCATAGAGTCTTGTGTGGTTCCCACTGTGCTTTGATTTCCATCATACCACGTCCAAGAGGGCGTGCAAAAAGGTGGCTTTTGGGTACTGTCCCGAATCACATGGAGGCAATGAGCGATAGGAGGGGATTCGTCTCTCCCGGTATAGGGAGTTGATGTTGTGCTGTGTTCGATTGGTTATAACCGGAAATCCCTGGCCAGGGTTGTTGAGATTTACTGGTAAGTGTTATCAATAGTTTCTCGAACTGTTATAGACCTCATATCGACACGACTTATCGAGCTACTGGGGTCTGACGTTTACCACCCCTAGGCGAGATATGCAACATATCAGACGACGAGACCGGACTGTACGGGAGTGTTACTGTTTGGATTCACAGGAGAAGTTACAGGCTTGCTTGTTGATCTTCTGAGCGCTCAATACCTGGGTAGCTGTTACGTTTAGCTGACCGCTTGCAGCTTGTGGGTGTTTGATATGATCATCACCTATTGCCGGCGTATTGACGATTCTTTAGAGTCCTACACAGAGGTTTCTTGGCTCAGGCAAAACGAAATAGGAGCACATATGTGATATGTGCGGGACCGAGGATAATGCGATATGTGATACCGTATTATATTCTCGCGATATTTGATATCAGCCGGGTCATCGGATCAAGTGTTGATTCGATGAGATAAATATTAGCCGGTTATATGCGATATAGCCGGATTGTCGGATCAAGTGTTGATTCGATGATTTAATGTATAATAATATATATATGATATATTAAATTGCATTAACTAATATTTTCTCACTAAAAGATTCTTTTTCTCACTCGGGTAATACATTGATATATATGCGATATATGTTAAATGTATTATTTTATTTTGTTACGATAAATATTATATATGTGATATATAATATTGTAACATGATATGATAACTAATGCAACTTGTTTAGTGGAGTTTAAACATGATTAGGGTTTGGATTAGGGTTAAGCTTTCTAGATGTTTCTAGAAGCTTTTCTTTTTGTCATGATAAAGATATTTGTAAGTGACTCATGCTTTAACCCAACCCAAACCCTAACCCTAGTCAATTCTCTATAATGGTTAAGTCAACCATGGTTGCATTATTCTTCATATCATTTCATTTTCTATTCATCACAAAAGAATTCTAATATTGTTCATCATCTTCTTCCTTCTTCTTCTTTGCTTGAAATGGTTTCTTGCTTTGATTTTTGTGATGGATAAATATGAGAAAAAGATAAATAAAGAGAGCAAAAATCCTACTTCATCATCCTCATCTTCCCTTGCCATTTAGATGAGGGTGTTCACATCATTTCATGAGTGTTAGCTTGTGTTAAAGAAACTTCAAGGTAGATCATCTTAGTATCGAAGATCGGAAGCAAAGGTTGCGTCTTTCTCTTCGTGGAACCTCTCGAGAGTCCGGATCCCGATGATCGCAGCGAAGGGACCACAACACGGAGCATATGAAGTGAAGGACCGGATCTACAAAGGTTGTAATCCCTCTCACTTAGTGTTAAAATGTTTAGCATGTTAGTTTTCGCCTAATCTCTAGTTTAAAGATCCGTATTCGGGTAGTTCGGCACGGCTAAATTTTTAATCGGGCATGGTTGATGCCTCGTAGACCCTTGTACGCGTGCCTAGCAACCCTACAAGGTAGACGGGGGTTTATTGATTGTGGGGATCAGAATCTCCGGTAGCCGCGGACTAAACTGCCGTTAATCACCCCTCGCCTTTGGAGCGAGAGAACCTCCGATTAACGGGTTAAACTGGTCATGCGAACTCAATGTACAGTGTTGTGTTTTGAAGGGGTTTTGGATATATCGGGGACCCCGCAGAGTTTCTACGGGGGTCCCGCTACCCGGATAGCGGGCTAGGGGTCAAGGGGGCTAGCAGCCCCCTTGCGGGGTGTGGGGCAACGGCCCGTTAGAAATTTTTTCTAACGGGAACAGTGTGGTGGAGTATGCGCGCGTGTGTGTGTGTGCATATATATATATATAAAATAAAATAAAAAAAGGGAAAAGGGCATCCAAAGGATGCGTGGGAGAAGGCGCTAGTGCCCTACGTGCCTGGCACGCGGGCGCCGGGTGCTAGAGCGCCCGCACCCCACGAGCCTGACACGCGGGCGCCGGGCGCCGGGCGCCAGAGCGCGAGCGCACCACGTGCCTGGCACGCGGGCACCCAGCAGCAAAAAGGGACTTGGTCCCTGCACTGGGAGCTGTGCTCCCGATTTGACTTATGGAGTTGAACTCCTAAGATATTTTAGAGCTGATTAAGGGGCTTCTCCCTTGAGCCCTGGATCATCCCCAAAGTAGGATTTTTTGGAGATGGGTCTCCTTCCTCCTCTTCTGTCGGCTGGATCTTGAAGAACAAGAAGTATGAGATTTTAAAAATCTCTTACTTTTGAGATCTGATGGGAGATCTGAGTCCCCCTTTGTGGGTTTTGTGGTGAAAAACTATTTAGTTTTGGAAAAGAAAGAGTAAAACTCTTGATTTAATTCAAAAGAAAGAAAAAGGTTTAGAACCTTGAGGAAGGAGAAGGAGGCACATGAACCCTAGAGTTTTTAGAGAATGAAAAGTCTCTTAGATATTTTCATCATGTTGCCTCTTATAGGCTTACACATTTACACATAGCCCCTTGGGCTTTACAAAATGGTGTTTTGCCCATCCCATGTCTCATATGCTATTTCTTTTTGCACATAAGCCATGGGCTTTACAAAAATTTGGCTTTATGCCCATTTTGCTTACATTCATGCACAAAAAATTACATCAAAATTATTTGTTACATGATTTTTATTTTGGCATGGGGAGGCGGGCCGCGGGGCTCGACTTGGGCATGGGCCCACTTGCTTGGGCTTGGGCCCGCTTACTTGGGGTTGATCTTGACTTTGACCCGGTCAACTGGGTGCAAATTTTGACCCCAACACACTCCTCCACGGGGTAATCCTAGTACAGAAAAGAAAAATATATAAAATGGTGACAACGACCTCAACCCAGTCATGCCACAATAAAAGAATATACATACTGGCAGTGACGGCTGTCCACATGTCGGACGCTCGTGATTGTATCAAAAATATGAGTTTACCGCAATCAGAAACGGCGTCGCTTCGCAGCTAGCCGGTGAGTGCGGGTCGATCCACAGAGACGGGTAAATTTCTTTTATGTGTTTTAACGAGTTGATTCTTTTTGTCGTTTTGGTTTTATAAAAATCTAGATCTAAAACTTAAAACTTAATTAACCTAATTTAAATTCTTGCTAGGGTTAGGCTTAGAAGAAGTTTTGGAGATTGATGTTTCCTCACCGCTTTCAATGCCGTAGATCCATTAGGTGTTATAGTAATTATCGATGAAGTGGATACGACTCTTTTGGGAAGATGTTTTCTTCCTCTAGATTCGTATCCTTACTTTATCGTTAATTACCCTAACCCCCATGGAAAACGCGCGCAACCGGCCCTTTATACTGCGGTTCACCGTTACCTCGAGGGGTAGGGTGCCGCAGGGAGCGGTTGTGCGCGCATGCATGGAGTTCTTAATGGTTACGTATTGAAAGGGGTGAGAGATCTCATCTCTCAACCCTTTCCCTAAGGCTAACCCTAACAAGCGAGGAGACTACTCGCTCATTAGGGGATGAAATAACATTATAATTAAAAGAACTAAAAGCAATGAAATAAATTACCTAAGATTTGATGGCTCCCTCCAAACGATAAAGAACAGATCTGAATGTCACCTCCAGAATTTCTGAATTTTATTTATTGAAAAGAGGCATACAATTTTTAGATCTAAAATTACAATTTATAGGAAACTAGGAAACCTAGGGTTACAGACTCTCGCGCACGCGCAATTACTGATTTGCCCACTTAAAATCACAACACCCACAACAGCGCACCGTCACAGAAAAACTGCGCCGACACGTGTTCTTGATGGCCGCGGAACCGCGGCGCCAGCATGGGTTTGGCCGCGGTTTCGCGGCCAAACTAGGGAATTGGGCTCTGCAAATTCTTGGGTTGGTTCAGGGGTTCTTGGGCTTCTTGTTTCCATATGTAGTTTCTCTAGTGGGCTTCTTATTCTTCTCCAGATAATTCAGTGAATACTCGTAGCGATCTTTTAACCGTTCACATGACTTTTTGGACCTTGCACTGTTCTTCGACTAGGCTTGACTAGGATCCGTCTAATAGTTGGTCAAAAATCCCTTTTTCTGTTGTTTTGTGTCTTTTTCACTGTATTTGCTCCAGAAACCTGTAACCTGTAATATGCAACAAACGTGCGTCAAGAGTACCTGTTTATTTATAAAAAGGATAAGAATAGGGGAATGATAAATGCAATATTATGGTCTGAACAAATACCCCCAAACTTATCTTTTGCTCGTCCTCGAGCAAACTTATTGTTTTATTCTCTACAAAAAAACCTAACCGCACTTTCGCAGGGAAACGCGATTGCACTGAGCACGTGCAATAAGCCGTTAAACCTCTAGGTGTCCCTAGTAGGAGGAGTGTTGTCTCCTGAGGGTTTTCAGCGGATTACACCCACAAAATCCTATCAACTTGGCCCATTTGACTTTTGTTCTCCAATTAAGTTTTCTAACAAGGAATTCTATTACCTTTTGACTCGCAAATTATCCACCCATATTTTTCACGCTTCCTCATTATTTAACTTAAGATTATATATGTTATGTAGATCTACTTAGCTTTCAGCATTTCTTAAGTCTTCCTTCTAGGGTTTCATCTCTACTTAGGAATTTTCTATCAACTCCATTAAAGATACAAATTCTATCTTTCATTCCTCTCTTTTATCTAAATTCCAATCACATACCCCTACGTGTGTGTAAAGATCACCCCTACACTTGGAAATTCAATTCAAGCAATCATGCCCTAGTCCATTGTCCAAAGTACTTATTAATTGGTGAATGAAATTTGCTTACACATCCTTCATGCGACTGTTAATACTTCTTGAGGTACCAACGACCGATTACAAAATGTGTTTGCACTTTAAAGCGTACTTCCTAGTCTTTGCAACACTCAAGGCTTTAGCAGTGACTCCCAAACCAGTTGGTCTAAGGCACTAGGTGATGAAGCACCCTCGCTAAATATTTTTCTATTTTTACAGCCTTAAATAACCACAAAAACCAGTGTCCATTTTTCTTTCTTTCTTTATTCACCTTTTTTTTTCTTTTTTTTTTTCATTGTACTAAGGACTTTAGACGAGCATTTCAAGGTCTCTTCTACTATTCCAAGTTTCAAGGTGCGTGATAGTGCAAATTGTAGGGTATACATTTTCAGAATCTAGACTTAAGGTAGGAACTATTTTTCAAACTTATACTCTAATAAGAGCATCAATACTCTTCCCTTGTTTCGACTTAGCCCAAGAAGTGAACCCAAAATTTGCCTATTTCTAAATAAACTACAAGCCATATACTTTCTACTGTTAAACTTTAAGGAAGGTTATTTTTAGGGTTTTTAATTCACTAAGTCTAAGATGTAGTTTTTCCTAGCAAGTTAACCTATTTGTCAAACTCTAGTCAATTAGCCAAAATTGAATACATTAATTTTTATAATTTTTCAAATTTTTCAAATTTTTATGGGTTTTCAAATAAGTATGCAAATGCAAAAATATGTACAAATGAATGCGAAGGAAGAAGACGTACCGAGCATACCCCCAAACTTGAACTTGACAGTGTCCTCACTGTCATGCTAAACCAAGAGGGTCAAAATACCGATACTCCCCTGTTTATTTATAATTTTTTTTTATTATTAAGAAAAACAAAAATATATACAAAAAGACCCTCCCCCAAACTTCAATTAAAGTATGTTAGACAATACTGCCCAACTTTGCATAGGCCAAAAGTCAACACCAACCATTTGAAAAATTTATCAGTAAAGAATATTGGTGGGTGAAAAAATAAGTTGTGGTGGTCCGCAAAGAATTGGGGAAGATAGAAGTAGTGGAATGGGAGGTGTGGAGGTAAATATACAGGTGATGGTGATGCATCGAAACGAGAATGTAAATGATCAGCAATCAGTGGAGTGTTAGCATTCTCGTACCTTATTAAAAGAAATGGGGGTATTTCAACTTCTACGGGAGGAAGTTGACTCACCACAATACCCCCAAGATGTTCCTGTGGGTCCTTTATTGACATGGCATCATCCATCACATGTATATGATATTCACTTATGAGGGAACTTATCTCCTCGATGTCCGCCATAGTCCAACTGAAAACTTGCCGCCTATCTTGTAAGACTTTTAAAATAGCGTTCTCTTGCTCGAAGGCTAGAGAGGCTGATATGATAATGGGAAAAGTCTCATTCTCACCTATGTAAGCATATCTACGGTGAGACGGCAAGGGCATGAGTTCGAATTTCTGAGGCGAAAGAACCATTGCGGAATCTACCTCGAACTCAAAGGACTCTAACACAGGTTCGAAATCACTGCAAACAACCGATTCGGATGGTTCGACTGACTCATCCAAAAATTCAAACGACTCATATTCGGGCTGTGAGTCGTCATCATCCAAAAAAGTGAAACATTCATAATCAACATCGGTTGTGTCAACAGTAGTAGACTCAAGGAGGGACGCACTAGTGGCGTCAAAACTGTTTTCATCAAATAGAAATCTTTCAAGCTCGCAGTCCTCCTGCGTGATTTCGTGAATAGAGCAAACTTCTCGTGTACTATTTTTAGGCACGGGGGGCAGACTTCCCATCTTATAAATATTGAACTCACTAGACCTCTTTCCGAAGGATAGAGTCATGGAGCCATTGCGACAATTTATTATGGCATTGGAAGTGGCCAAAAATGGTCGACCCAGAATCACCGGAATTTGGTTTCTTGGGTTAACAACAGGTTGTGTATCCATAACGATAAAATCAACGGGGAATATGAATTCCCCGACTTTGATCAACACATCCTCTAGTTGACCCCTTGGATAGGTGATTGATCGATCAGCCATTTGGAGAGTGCAACGAGTGGGTTTCAACTCTCCAACCCCTAATTGTTCGTACACGGAGTAAGGAATCAGGTTAACACTAGACCCAAGATCTAAAAGTGCACGATTAATTTGCTTATCCCCAATTGTGATTGAAATAGTAGGACAGCCGGGGTCCTTTCGTTTTTGGGGTAAGGTTTGATGGTGGTTAATAGCATTGCTCACTGCACTAGCCACTAGCACTTTCTTGGGTACTTGAGATGCCTTTCTCTTCGAGGTGCACAAGCCCTTTAAGATTTTCGCGTATGAAGGGACTTGTTGGATAGCATCCAAGAGAGGTATATTTATGCTAACCTGCTTAAAGATCTCCACAATCTTCTCCACTTGTGCATTTGGTTTATTAGGACTCAACCTGTTTGGAAATGGTGCATTTTGAAAATTTGTTGAGTCACAAGTCTGTGGAGTAGAATGTGGAATAGGAACGGATCCCAGTGTGGATGTGTTCGTGTTGTTAGAAATGGGTCCGTTCGAGTCAGAAGAAGTAGAGCCGTGTGAAGGGTGGAGAATAGGCTCTAAAGAAAAAGGTGAAGAAGGAAGTGAAGAAAATGAAGAAGGGGAAGAAGAACCACCGGCGGGGATGTCATCACTAGTTTCCACATTATTTTGCAACTCTCTTCCGGATCTCAACGTGGTCACCGCATTTACATTGTGATTGTGATATACGTTTTGTGGGTGACCGGGATTGGACAATGGTTGAGATGGAAGCTTTCCCTTTTCTCTCTCGCTCAACGCAGCAGTTAATTGTGCAATTTGTGCCTCAATAGATTTGATACTTTGATCGTGTGAGGCATTGTTATTCATTAAAGATTGAACATAACTTTCAAATCTTGCTGCGGATTCTGTAGTTTGCTTAAGAAATGCATCTAGACTTTTTTCGAGCGAGCTAACCTTATCATCATTAGGTTGAACCAAGTTGTTCGTTTGATTTGTATAAGGTTGTTGTTGGAAAGGTTGTTGTATTTGAGTTTGTAAGGGTGCTTGTTGTTGTTGTGGAGGAGCTCCTTGAAAATTGTTATTCCCTTGGAACTGTTGATTTGGGTGACTCCTCCACCCCTGATTGTATGCCGAAGAGTACTGATCATTTCTTTGTCTTTGCTGGAATGCAGCATTGACTTGATCCTGCCCTTGAATAGGTGCATTATAAGGGCACTCTTCGGTGAGATGTGATGGATTAGAACAACAAGCACAAACAGTTCGTGTGGGTAGAGTAGGGGCAGGAGAAGAAGATGAGATTTTTGTCTCAATGGCTTCTAGCTTTTTCATAAGTGAGGCCATCTCGGCCTTCATAGCGATCGACATATCTATTTGATGTATGCCTGCCCTAGATTGACCAACTGAAGAAGATGATGTGGTCTTGGTACTCTCCCACTGAATTGTTTGCTCACTTAGGTCCTCAAGAAACTGCCAAGCTTCGTCGCTAGACTTGGAGAGAAAATGACCTTGACAAATTGTTTCTAGCAACTGCTTCGTTGCTGCGTTCAATCCCTCGTATAATGTTTGGCAAAGTTGCCAATTTTCTATCCCATGATGAGGGCATTGAACAAGTAGGTCTTTAAATCTCTCGAAGCATTTCCAGAATGGTTCGGACGGAAGCTGTGAAAATTGTATGATTTCGTTTCTGATTCTAGCAGTTTTGTGGTGAGGATAGAACTTTTTCAGAAAAGCTCTCACAAACTCGTCCCAATTTCTAATGGAGTGTGATGCGGTGCTGTATAGCCACTTCTCGGCTAGGTCACATAAGGTAAATGGAATGACCCTTAGCCTTATTGCGTCATCACTTAATTGGGTTGTCTTCATCATGCTGCAAACGTTTTGGAATTTATTAATGAAAATATATGCATCTTCGGATTCCAAACCATGAAACTTAGGCAGCATATTGATGAATTGTGGTTTTATTTCAAAGTTGTCCCCATTTGCCGGTGGGGGTGAAAGACATGTAGGTAAAGAAGTGCGAACGGGGTAGAAGAGATCCTGGAGCGCAACTCGTGCGGGCGCTACAACAGGCGGTAGATTCGGGTTATTCGCACCTAGCGGAGGTGGAATCATTCCCGTCGGCAAGGTATAGTTGGGGTCGTGTCCCGACATACCTTCGAAAGAATTTGAGGGTGGAGGTAAGAAAGTGGAAGGAGTTTCGACTTCGGTGTCGAAAAGTTCGTTGGTCGGTACCAACGAAACACGGACTAATCGGGCGTTAGTATCCCTAGTCCAAGATGACATACACTAAAGGGTAGTGCAGTCAGAAAAAAAAAAGGAGAAAAACAGAATGTGGGGGTAAGATAACGTCAGTAAGAAGAAGTGGTGGAAGTGAGTTTCAAGTTTCTTCGCGACAAGTTGCAAGTTTTGAAAAGATTTTTTTTTTATTTATTTATTTTTTTTTATTTTTGTGTGAGTTTTGCAAAGAAGTTTTTGAAAACGGACTCGTGACACAACTGACTCAACCACACATGCACAATCAGGCCTAGATCTAGGGTCGCCTAGGTCTGCTAGACAGCTCCTAACTAGGGCTAGAAACAGACCTCAAACCGCCTCTTCACGGACAAATGCGGCCAGGTAAGTGGGAAGGAACCACCACTACAGTGGGCCTAATTAAAAACCACTAGCCTAGACACCGCAATGTCGGTTAGGATAAACGGCCGATGCCTACCCTAGTCCTTTTCCTATTGAGCTCGCTGTCCTTAGGTCTGAGTCTAATCTTTTTTTTTAATTAAAGGTGGTCGATGCAAAATGCTTAGGTGTTTTCTGGGGTCCTGGGAAGGGTGATGAAATCCCCACCCAATCTGAGTTTGGTCAAATAGCCCCTTAGAGTCCGGTTAAATTATGCAAAACAAATAAAAATTCACTTGCAATCAGAATTTTTTTTAGCGCGGCGCAAAGAAACCTGCAGAAATCTGTTATTTAGAAGGGGGAGAAAGACTTTTTACGCAAAGAACCCTGCAGAAAATTTTCACAGACAGAGATATGGAGGTTGCAGAGGGGAGGAAAAGAGAGCAAACCACACAAATTTTTAGGGCTGACGTGTCACTTAAAGCGCGGAAGCGCGGCAGAAACCCCCTGTATGCGGCGGAAGGGCGGTCAGGGAGTGGGTTCAGCCGCTGGAAAAAATTGTGTTTCTCTGTAATGATGGTTCCTCTCTTTTCTTATATGCAACTTTCTGATTTGCACTCTGTAAAATTTCAGATCTTCGCTGTTCCTGCAAGACTCAAAAATAAACCCTTCAAACAGATCAAAATTCGATTATTTTTTATATTTTTTATATTTTCAGATTTTTATAATTTTTAAAATTTATATCAACCCGAAAATTCACAAAAAGAAAGATTACGCCGTCCCCGGCAACGGCGCCATTTGATTGTATCAAAAATATGAGTTTACCGCAATCAGAAACGGCGTCGCTTCGCAGCTAGCCGGTGAGTGCGGGTCGATCCACAGAGACGGGTAAATTTCTTTTATGTGTTTTAACGAGTTGATTCTTTTTGTCGTTTTGGTTTTATAAAAATCTAGATCTAAAACTTAAAACTTAATTAACCTAATTTAAATTCTTGCTAGGGTTAGGCTTAGAAGAAGTTTTGGAGATTGATGTTTCCTCACCGCTTTCAATGCCGTAGATCCATTAGGTGTTATAGTAATTATCGATGAAGTGGATACGACTCTTTTGGGAAGATGTTTTCTTCCTCTAGATTCGTATCCTTACTTTATCGTTAATTACCCTAACCCCCATGGAAAACGCGCGCAACCGGCCCTTTATACTGCGGTTCACCGTTACCTCGAGGGGTAGGGTGCCGCAGGGAGCGGTTGTGCGCGCATGCATGGAGTTCTTAATGGTTACGTATTGAAAGGGGTGAGAGATCTCATCTCTCAACCCTTTCCCTAAGGCTAACCCTAACAAGCGAGGAGACTACTCGCTCATTAGGGGATGAAATAACATTATAATTAAAAGAACTAAAAGCAATGAAATAAATTACCTAAGATTTGATGGCTCCCTCCAAACGATAAAGAACAGATCTGAATGTCACCTCCAGAATTTCTGAATTTTATTTATTGAAAAGAGGCATACAA
Organism: Agapanthus africanus; assembly: GCA_030015575.1. Taxonomy (NCBI): domain Eukaryota; kingdom Viridiplantae; phylum Streptophyta; class Magnoliopsida; order Asparagales; family Amaryllidaceae; genus Agapanthus; species Agapanthus africanus. The sequence goes on along the minus strand of JASDDO010000019.1, from coordinate 772,094,507 downwards.
TTTTTAGATCTAAAATTACAATTTATAGGAAACTAGGAAACCTAGGGTTACAGACTCTCGCGCACGCGCAATTACTGATTTGCCCACTTAAAATCACAACACCCACAACAGCGCACCGTCACAGAAAAACTGCGCCGACACGTGTTCTTGATGGCCGCGGAACCGCGGCGCCAGCATGGGTTTGGCCGCGGTTTCGCGGCCAAACTAGGGAATTGGGCTCTGCAAATTCTTGGGTTGGTTCAGGGGTTCTTGGGCTTCTTGTTTCCATATGTAGTTTCTCTAGTGGGCTTCTTATTCTTCTCCAGATAATTCATTGAATACTCGTAGCGATCTTTTAACCGTTCACATGACTTTTTGGACCTTGCACTGTTCTTCGACTAGGCTTGACTAGGATCCGTCTAATAGTTGGTCAAAAATCCCTTTTTCTGTTGTTTTGTGTCTTTTTCACTGTATTTGCTCCAGAAACCTGTAACCTGTAATATGCAACAAACGTGCGTCAAGAGTACCTGTTTATTTATAAAAAGGATAAGAATAGGGGAATGATAAATGCAATATTATGGTCTGAACAGCTCGCCCCGCAATAAACAATATAGAAATGAATCTGAACTATACATCTAACATTGTACATAAGGCTATCCATCACGACAATCCGTCCATAACATTAGTGCAACACAGAACATCGACGTGAATATCATGTTCGTATATGTAACACCTTAGAATGTGATTAGTGTTAATTAAGCGATAATGCGGAGTTTTAAGGAAAAGTTTAGCAAATCGGGTTCCTCACATTTATTAACAATTAATTAATATTTTTTATATTATTTTTTATGGCTTGCACACACATGTGCACGTGAATGTGAGGGTATATTAGTGTTAACCTTGTTTAGCAACCATAACACCTTAAGTTAAACCTTGCCCAATTTAACCCTGCCTTAACCTTTTCCTAGATCTTTTGTGTGGGGGAAAATATCTTGTTTGGGGAGAGAGAGAGGTGGGTAGTGAGTCATGGAAGCATTAATGGTGGCATTAATAGAGGTGAGGGAGAGAGTGGGTATAAGGAATTAGTTGACCCTACACTCACCCTCTCACCCTCTAACTCTCTCACTCTCTCATTTTCTCTCACTCTCAATCATTTCTCTTTTTCCCTCAACCCCAAACTGAACCCTTACTCTCTCTTCACAAATCCTTGCAAAACTTCACAAAAATCCATGGAAAACACTTCGAATGTCTTGATTAGCCACTAGCTTGCCTTGGAGCTTGGAAAGCTAGGATTTTTGAGCAAGAGTGGTTAGGCAATGATCTCAAACTGATAATTAGGAGTTATATTGTTGTGTTGCCTTATTGTTATGAATTGGAACACTAAAGATAGCATTTTGTGCAAAATATCTTTTACTGTCAACTTTGTATCTCTTTGATCTGCTGTAGAACCAGGTGTTTGTTGGAAAAGTTCCCATTACAGTGACATAGTGTTCAGGTATAGAACCCACCATAAAAACCTGAGACCGCCCCTTAATGATTGGGCCGCAAATTTAATGGTTCTGGCCGCAAATTGCGGCCAAAGTGGGGGCTGGGGTGTTGGGGTTTGGACGTAGGGTCTCTGGGTTTGTATATAGTCTCGTGGCACTTGCAACTTTCACCAATTGTTAGTGTATCAAAATCTGGGACCACTTTGCTTTATTCTAGTCTTTTGGGTACGCGTGTTACGTTATCCGACACGGTTCGTGATCTTGTATAGCTGTTGTGCTTGGGCTGGTGTTAGTGTGTCGCCACGCACGTTAGCCGTTAGACGAACACTTGTGGGTTGGATTGGAGTTGGTGCGTTGGTCAAACGTAGTGTGTACGTGATATTGATCGATTTCTGAGATTTTTGCACTAGCTATGTTTTGTGTTAATTGGATCGCAGGAGGGGACTTCGGACGCTGCAAAGAAAGGGAAGCAGGTGATTGGGTTTACCTAGCCCGCGATTGTCGGTGAGTAGATTTAACATCTATGGGGAATTCGCCCGCATGGCGTTATGCGTCAGGGATAGATATGATATGATATGATATTAGCCGCATTTTTATATTGCACATATAGAGATTGTGCATAAAAATTCATTGCATACTATTATTTGATGTGCTTGGACACTGCACTATTATTGACGGTTCATGTTGCACGAGCACTGATTTTATGCCACTCACACCGTCAATAATTGCCATGACACGCAGAACACCTATACATACGTGATATTGTATGGTTAGGGACATTGAGACATTGATTCATATTCCATTGTGTATATGACATATAGTATACCTGTATATCTACATGCTTACACATATGCCTTACCATGCCTACTTGTTAGCTACAAATATACCTGGAGGGTATTATATCATTATTGACATGTATATACATATACCTAGCTTTATATAGCTACACACATACCTGGAGGGTATTACATCATTGTTGATAGGTAGATACACACATCTTGCTATACCGATATGGCTACGCATACCTGGCTATAGCTACATGTTCACCTTTATATGATATTGCGTTGGATTTCGGAGAAATTAAGAACCGCGTGATATATTTAATAACATGTTGCAGTTAAATAGCGGTTTTTCCTATATATGCTCATATTACTGTCTCATGTTGCATATATTATATTTCATAGATTTCGCATTGATATATGGATTTCGTATGATGTTTCTGGATGTTTTACTCCTGTGTATATATATCAGTGGTATGGGACGCTGATATATATACATGTGTATATATATCAGTGGTATGGGACGCTGATATATATACATGTATATATATATCAGTGGTATGGGACGCTATTATATATGTACACCTATAATATATATATATATATATATATATATATATATATATAAGTGGTATGGGACGCTGTTATATATGTATACCTATAATATATATCATAATAGTGATCTGTGCATGTATTCTTATTCATTGCGATATGAGGGGCTGATGTGCCCGATACGAGGGGATGATGTGCCCGATATGAGGGGTGGATGTGCCCGATGTGAGGGGCCAATGTGCTCAATATGAGAGCCGATATGGGGGCCGATTTGAGGGAATTTGGGGACTTAGATTGTTTTGATGGACATGGGTTCGCTACGATGAGGATTTCGTGAGAATGACAGGTTTTATCCCCTACTCCGCATTTATTTGATATGCACTTGCTTCATGTATTAGTAGTACCTGATAGAGTACCTTTCATGACTGTTGCATATACATATTGTCATACTTATGCTATCAGATTACATGTGATAGATTATCGCTATTAGTACATACTTACGATTACTGTATGATGTTATTTACTATTCGCGAGTTGGCAACTCACCCTCGTTGTGCTGCTGGGTTTTTCAGGTCTGATCATCAGAGTGGTCGCGGCAGGGCGCCTTTTTATCTCAACCTTTACGGATACCGCTACGGTTGGCTGTGAAGCCGTTTGCTATAAGTGGGTTGCGGTTATCCGATGATGTACATTGTATATTTCTTGTATCTAGTACTCTCCATCTACCACCTTCATGTACTGACTTAGAAGCGAGTTGTGAGGATTGATGTTGTATATTCTTATGACTCTGGTTGTCGTGCTCATGTGAGCCGGCCTTTTATATATGTGGTTTATCTTTTCTTCGCTAAGGCGTCGTATATCTGTTGTGGTGGATGTTCCGCTGTTGGGCGAGATTTTCTCCCGTTTGGGGATGCTTTATTTTTATCTTATGTTTATACCCGTTTCGGGGCTAGTTTTTACAAAGGAGGTGCTGCCGAAATTTTTATGAAAAACAAACTTAAGTTTAAAGTTTTGCATCGAGATTTTTAAAATTGATCTATCTTTCTTTCTTGTAATGGTTTAGATTGCTGGGGTTTTTCGGCTTACTTAATTGCGTTACGCTTGTTGACGTTACGTAGTTTAAGTGCCGGTCATATGCCCAATTTGGGTGGTGACAGTATACCCGTCTGATTGTACTTATAGCAACCAGTCGGATTCTACCGCTCTATGATATTCACGGTCGCAGAAATAAAAATACACACTGATACACAATAATTCAAATTTTTGATCGACTAAAACTTTCCGCATGTTAGTAATATGGATGCCCTAAAAGCCATTATTGTATATTATAGTGGATGCTTGGACATATATATAGAGGACTTTCTTGCTCGACATGATAGTATGCTATCTGGTTGCATTTTGTCTTAACATGTACACTTATTATTATTATGTCTCTCTGATACATGTTGATAAAACCCTTAGGATGTTAGCTTGACTATCAGGATTATGATGCAGATCATACTGGTGGGGCTTATGTAGTCCACAAGCACATCCTTTAACAGTTCCTAGTCGAGGGGATATCAAGACAGGGCATCGATATTCCAGAGTAGACCAGTGTATGCATTTTTTGACTTTTTATGGGGCGATGGTTGATCCCATAACCATTGGTGTTTGACATCATAGATTGTACACAGGTGTTCATTAGAGAATGGGTACACCGAACATGACTCGCCGAGAACTCCTAGATGGTACCATACCTATCGTCAGATAGTAGTTCTCTGGTGACACTGGTACAGGTTAGTCTGTAGACCCGAGATCGTCATAGAGTCTTGTGTGGTTCCCACTGTGCTTTGATTTCCTCCCTACCACGGCTCAAAGGAGTCGTGCAAACAGGTGGATTTTGGGTATAGTCCCGAGTCACATAGAGGCAATGAGCGATAGGAGGGGTTTTGTCTCTCCCGGTATAGGGAGTTGATGTTGCGCTATGCTCGATTGGCTATAGCAGCAAGTCCCTGGCCAGGGCTGATGAGATTCACTGGTAAGTGTTATCAGTAGTTTCTCGAAAGATTATAAGTCACACATCGGCATGACTTATCAAGTAACTGGGATCTGACGATTATACCCCTAGACTTGATATGCGACATATCAGACGAAAAGACCGAACTGTACGGTAAGTGCTTCTTATAGGCTTTGTAGGAGTTTGGACAAGCTTGCTTGTTGATCTTCTATTCACTCAATACCTGGGTAGCCATTACGTCCAGCTAGTACTGCTGATGGCTTGTGGGTATCTGATATGATCATTACCTACTGCTGGCGTATTGACGAGTCTTTAGAGTCCCACACAGAGGTTTCCTAGCTCAAGCGAAACGAAGTAGGGCACATATGGTGATATGTACGGGAGCTTGATTAAATACGAGTATGTGATACCGTATTCTAATCTCGTGATATTTGATATCGGTTAGGTTATATATGATATAACCGGATTATTGAATCAAGTGTTGATTCAATGATTTGCTGTATATGTATATATATATATATATTTGATACTGGCTGGTTATATATGTTATGACTAGATTATTGAATCAAGTGTTGATTTAATATAGTATTGAATATTCGTCGGTTATATGACCGGGTTATTGAATCAAGTGTTGGTTTGATAATTTGATATATATATTCATTTGATATTAGAAGGTTATATATGATATAACCGGATTATTGAATCAAGTGTTGATTTAATAATTTGATATATATTTATATTTGATATATTAATATATATTAACTAATATTAGCTCACTAATGATTTTCTTCTCTTATATATATTGTTATATATATATGATATATATATATATATTTATATATAATTCACTTTGTGTAATGGCGGATGATACATGGAACATGGGTGTTTGAGACTCACACCAAGGATAAAGATAATTAGGGTAATTATTTATTTAGAGTAAAATCAAAATAAGGTGGAAATAAGAATGGCTTAGATGCTTGTGGAAGCATGTAGAAGCCTTGACTAATTCCACCAATTTTGTTTTACTCTAGATATTTTATAATCCAACCATTATTTTTAGCCCATGGTTAACTCTCTACATATCACTAGTGATATTTTATTCACCCAAGTTCATCTTCTCCCTCTCTAGTTTTTTCTTGAGTTGATAAAGAAAAGGAGAAAGAAATTTTTAAAGTGAGCAAAATTCCTACATCATCAACCTACTCTCATCTAGCACATTAGATTAGGTTGTTTGCTTCACTAATTTCTTGATTAGTGAAGAGGTAGTTTGAGTTAGAGTAACTTCAAGGTAAATCATCTTTGACATCAAAGATCCGGAAGCAAGCTCGTTCCTTTCTCCTAGTGGAGCCTGAGAAGAGTTCTAGAGACCACTACTTGGAGTGTAGGGACTACTACTTAGAGCTATTGAAGTGAAGGACTTAGTCTACAAAGGTTGTAACCCTCTTCACTTAGTGTAAAATTTCTTTAATTACTTTGTAAACACTAATTCTCTAGTTCGATTCTAGATTAGTATGGCTTAGCACTCTAGATTTTTTAAAATTGCATACTTTATGCTTACTAAAACCTAGTGGTGTTGCTAAGACACACTTTCACCGCATTGGCTCCAAGTACAAACTAGTACTCAAACAATTCTGGGCCAAAACCATACATCCTCAAAATCACATTTCCAAACCATAGAGCACCAGAAAAAATTTGGGGCCCAACGGCCAAAATAAGGCCGCGGAACCGCCGCAAAATGGCATGTTTCAAGGCGGTTCCGCAGCAAAATTTTGGCATCATGGGTTCAAAATTTTTTTTGGCCACTAATTTAGCCTGCACATATTTTAAAAACAATCTAAATGATTGTTTGAACAACTTTCAAAATCGGATAGCGGGCATCTAAATTGGGAATGCGATCATGAAAATCCGTCGATCGAAATTCTAAACAAGTACAAACTAGCTAGTTAAGGTTTATGGTGGTTCTGATACCATGTCGGGATCCGGCGCCCACACCGCGGAGGCCACGGCCGAGGCCGAAGCGAAAACAAAAATTCTTGCGGGCACCGGAGTCCTGTAAAACCAAAGATTCGAACCATATACCTAAACCAGCTATACTACAAATGCAAAGGTTGAAGAAATACAACCTTTGTCGTGTGTCCACCCAATTATGGAAGACCCATCCAAGCTCGTAGCCATCGGGATCGTGCTTGAAAATTGACCACCCTTCTCGAAGACGATCCACCCGAAGAAACGCGGAGGAGGCTCAAACCGACGACCCAAAGTCGCTAGATTTGGATGGCCGGTGATGTAGGAATACTCCACTAAATTTTTCTCTCTAGAATTTTGCTCAAATATGGGAGCAAGAAGAAGAAAGAGAAGGAGAAGAGGAAGCATGAACTAACCATGGAGCAAGTGAAGATAAATGAAAATCTCATCAAGTGTAGAAGTGGGCATGACTTTCTCTTTATCATCCATCAATAGTGCACCCAAAAGAAAATAATCATTTTAAAAGAAAACCATACCTCTCTACAATGTTGCACCATGCTTCCACTTTCCACCTCATTTCCTATTCAATTTTCTAACTAGAAAATTAAATATAAGGTGTCCATTTCTAGAAGCATTGCCGTATAAATACGGAATACTTCACCTGGTATATATATCGCCACATATACGCGTATCCGTATAAAAATACGGATAGCACCAAAGAGAGAAAATAAATAGTGAACAATAATACTAAAATACATGTATCAATATATATATATATATATATATATATATAAATTATTAAATCAAAACCTGATTTAATAATCCGGCTTAATTTTAAGCTGGCTAGTATTATCAACCGTCCGATTAAAGTCCGTGTATCCCGTATACGTATTTAATCGGACCTGTTACACGTACCACCGTACGGCTCCTACATCTGTCACCTGAACCAGGAAAACCCTCTGTATAGGACTCTAAAGACTCGACAATACGCTGGTAGTGGGTTTAACCATAAGCATGTCAGCGGCACTAGCTGTACGTAACGGCTAACCAGGTAGTTGTCGAAAGGGGGGTTGAAAATCAAGCGCGTCCTTACCCTACTGAGCCTGAATATGACAATCTCCGTACAGTCCGATCTTTTCGTTAAAGAGTATCGCATATTGGGTCTAGGGGCTGGATAACGTCAGACCCCTACTAACCCGATAAGTCGTGTCTGAGTCAAGCTCATCACCAACTGAGATACTACTGATCAACTATCTATAAATCTCTCCTACTGTGGTGACGGATTCTGGTGATATCCAACCAAGCACAGCGCGACATCGACTCCTAATACCAGGAGAGACGAATCCCAAACAGTCAGATACTGCCTCCATGTGGCTCGGGACTGTACCCAACTAAAACCTTTTTGCACAACTCCTTTGAGCCGTGGTAGGGTAGTAATCAAATTACAGTAGGACCTCACACGAGACAAATGATGACTCCAGGTCAAAGGACTAATCTGTACTCATGCCACTTGAGAACTTTTATCTAACGATAGGTATAATACCATATAGAAGTTCTCGGTGAGTCCGTCCAGTGTACTCACCTCCAGTGAGCACCTGCATACTATCTTAGGTGTCATAACACCAATGGCTTGTGAGACCGGCAACCGACCTTCATCAGAGTCTCAAAACGTATACACTAGTCTACTCCGGAATATCGATACCCAGTCTTGATACTCCCACGACTACGGACATTTAAGGATGTGCTAATAGGCTACCCAGCTCCCACGTATATGATCGCCATCATAATGCTGGTAGTCAATCAAGAATCCTACGGGCTTCATCATTATGAATTAGCGACATGCAATAACAAGTAAAACGTGTACACATCAATGATAAACATAAACCATATAGTATATTATCATTTCGAGTAAGATTGTTCTACCTGTATAGGTCTTCTCTCAAATATCATAATCGTGTGCCTGCAATTACCGTAATTACCTTGAGGGCACTATATCCAATAGATTGTATACAGGTTCTCACATAGGGTTGAGTACTGTTCCCGCCAAAAAATTTCTGCGCAAAAGAGCCCAAGGTATCTAATGGCAGCGATACGTTTAAGAAAATGTGAACCAGTATTTTCCGGGATGTATTTTGACAAACTTTCGAATGTTAAACAACTAAATTCTGATGGTATCGAAAGCGTCTCGAAAAAGCCTTCGATTTGATATATTATGGGCTTCATAATTCATCCGGGATCAAAAGTTATGAGCAAATATGCTATGCACGTGTAATCTATGGAAGAAAATGCGAACCAGTATTTTCCGGGCTGCATTTTGACAAACTCCCGAATGAGAAACAACTAAATTCTAATGGTCTCGAAATTGTCTCGAAAAATCCTTCGATTTGATATATTATGGGCCTCATTATTCATCCGGGATCAAAAGTTATGAGGCATTACGTGCTCACACGTGACCGGGCATCACGTGCAGACACATGACCATTTACAGGCAAAGCCTGCAGGCACAGAATAAAATAAATAATTGGAAATAATTAATCGGTAGGGTCACATGCCAACACGTGATGGGCCTTGAAACCCACTGAAAATAATTAAAGGTATAATAAAATAACAAGGAAAAACCCCAATGGGGCATCACGTGCCAACACGTGACCAAGGGTCACGTGCTGACACGTGATAATTTCTGAGCTCTTTAAAACAACAAAATTAAATTTTGGTCAAATGCTTAATCAGGGGGTCACATGCCAACACGTGATGGGTTCCTAAAGATCTATGAATTAATAGAATTAAATTCTAATTAAGAGGGAATCAAAAACCCTAACTGGAAAAATATTTCTCTAAATCTTTCCAAACAAAAAAGATGGTGCTCTGTAAAACGGAGCACTGTTGGATTAAAAATCCAAAGGTGATTAAAAATCGCCAATTTATGGAAAGATTTTATACAAGGAAAGATTTCCTTGAAATTTGCCAGGAATAACAGATAAAAGATCTTTTGGATTAAAAATCCAATGGTGAATAAAATTCACTGGGTGATCTAAAAGATCATGTTGGTTACAAAAAAAACAACCAAAATCTTTTAATGAAAAATTGACTAAACAAATTGATTCTTTTCTTTCTCCTATAAATAGGAGCTAAGAAGAGAAGAGAGGAGGATCTACTTTTTTGGGGAGATAACAACAACAGAGAGAAAAAAGAGAGGAGAATTTAATTCTCAAGAGAGAAAAAAAAGATCTCTTCAGAGAAAAGAAACCCTAGGTGAGAAAGGAGAAAGAGATCTAAGTTCTATAAAACAAAGAGAATTTAATTCTCAATTTAAGAGTTTAACTCTTCTGATAAGAACTTAGTTCTTCCTTTGGTTGAAGATCTACAGAAGCAGATCTCCCCACAAGTTGAGAATTTAATTCTCATCGGGGAGATTCTGCCATGCAGATCCAAAACATAGAGGGAGAATTGAGTTTAAGGAATTTAATTCCCCCCAAATTCATAGGAATTTAATTCCTCCAAATGAAACTAGGGTTTAACCCTATATGAGAATTTAATTCTCCCAAATTCATAGGAATTTAATTCCTCCAAGGCAGAACTAGGGTTTAACCCTATATGAGAATTTAATTTTTCCACGTACATAGGAATTTAATTCCTCTAAAATATAATTAGGGTTTAAGCCTACAGAGAATTTAATTCTTAAAACAAAGAAACTTGAAAGCTCTCCATGCACGTAAAGAACTTGATCACGTGGTAACACGTGACCCCCATTCTCAATGAGCAGAAAAGAAAAAACAGAACATGGTCACGTGGTGACACGTGACCCCTATCCTCAATGATCAGAAAAGAAAGAATAAAACCAGGTCACGTGTCCCCACGTGACCCTTAAACAGACCCTTCAAAATGAGAAAGAAAAAGTATGAAGGCAATGCCTCACGTGCTCACACATGACTCTCAAAACAAAAGGGAACAAATCCAAGGCAGTACTGATTTTGGGCGCCCTCACGTGACCCCTAATAAACACTCTAATGATCAATGCATGGATTCCCATCACGTGCCCACACGTGATGGCCGTTAAGATTAAAAGTGTTTAACACTTATTTGAATATTCTGATAATAAAATAAATGAGGTCTGGCCCCATCTCAGGCGCCTCACGTGACCCCACGTGACCCTTTCCTTTCTAGTGTTTAACACTATTTTGAGCATTTTGTCTCCAGTGTTTAACACTGTTTTAAATACATCATGTGAGGACACGTGACCACCAGATGTCCTTTAGTGTTTAACACTATTCTAAAACCAGTTTATCCCAAATTGGCTAAGTTTTCCAAAGGCAAATATCCCCTTCAAATGAGCCTTAAAATCCAGAGCTATAACGATTAATGCTCAAAGACAAAATTTTATCAGAGCCTTCAAACTCTTGTTTAGCATTGCTAAATAATGATGGGCTGAACCCAGAAAAATGCTCAACAGGCCAACAAAGGGCCAACATTTCAAACTTAATTGGACTTAGTCCAAATTGGCCATAAGTCCTTAATTCAGATTTAACTGAGCCAATGTGCTCATAATCTAATTAATTTATCTTAGTTCCAAATTGGACTACAGATTTCCCAATCAACTTTGGTTCAAGGGTATATCTCTTCACTCCTCTGATATTTGTCGTTATAATCCTTCAACGTCTTCAGAGAGGTGACGGGTCCCGATAACCAATCATTCCATGGACTGTGGGGTCCTTAAACCCATGGACTATGATGTCCTTAACCTCGGACTGTGGGGTCCTTAAACCCATGGACTATGATGTCCTTAACCTCGGACTGTGGGGTCCTTAAACCCATGGACTATGATGTCCTTAACCTTGGACTGTGGGGTCCTTAAACCCATAGACAATAATGTTTTTAACCTTGGACTGTGGGGTCCTTTTAAACCCATGGACTATGATGTCCTAAACCTGGACTGTGGGGTCCTTAAGCCCATGGACTATGATGTTCTTAACCTCGGACTGTGGGGTCCTTTTAAACCTATGGACTATGATGTCCTTAACCTGGGACTGTGGGGTCCCAATAAACCCACGGACTATGATGTCCTTAACCTTGGACCACCATGTCCTTAAACTGGAAATTAACCGCAAAGTCTCTAAACTAGAACAATAGATCCCAAATGCTCTTTTGTTGGATCTAAATGATATTAGTTATATGTATGCCCTAGAGGCCATTACTGTACATTGGATGTATATTGTAGTGGATGCTGGGACATATATAGGGAGGACTTTCTTGCTCGACATGATAGTATGCTATCTGGTTGATCTTTACCTTAAAGTGTACACTGATTGTCTCTCTGTTACATGTTGGTAAAGCCCTTAGGATGCGTACTTGACTACCTGGACTATGATGCGGATCATACTAGTGGGGATAGAGTAGTCCATAAGTACATCCTTCAAGGTCCCTAGTCGTGGGTGTATCGAGACAGGGCATCGATATACCAGAGTAGACTAGCGTATACCTTCTCGACCCATACAGATGGGCGATGGATGATCCCATATCCATTGGTGTTTGACATCAGAGATGATATACGGGTGCTCAGTGGAGACTGGGTACACTGGACGGACTCGCCGAGAACTCCCAGATGGTATTATACCTTACGTCAGATGGCAGTTCTCTGGTGACACTGGTACAGAGTAGTCTGTTGACCCGAGATCGTCATAGAGTCTTGTGTGGTTCCCACTGTGCTTTGATTTCCACCTTACCACGTCTAAGAGGGCGTGCAAAACGGTGGTTTTTGGGTACAGTCCCGAGTCACATGGAGGCAATGAGCGATAGGAGGGGATTCGTCTCTCCCGGTATAGGGAGTTGATGTTGCGCTGTGTTCGATTGGCTATAACCGAAAATCCCTGGCCAGGGTTGCTGAGATTTACTGGTAAGTGTTACCAGAAGTTTCTCGAACTGTTATAGACCTCATATCGACACGACTTATCGAGCTATTGGGGTCTGACGTTTACCACCCCTAGGCGAGATATGCGACATATCAGACGATCAGACCAGACTGTACGGCTAAGTGTTACTGGTTGGATTCACAGGAGTGTGAGCGGGCTTGCTCGTCGATCTTCTGATCGCTCAATACCCGGGTGGCCGTTACGTTTAGCAGACCACTTGCGGCTTGTGGGTGTTTGATATGATCAACACCTACTGCCGGCGTATTGACGAGTCTTTAGAGTCCTACACAGAGGTTTCCTGGCTCAAGCGAAACGAAATAGGAGCGCATATGAGATATGTGCGGGACCGAGAATAATGCGTGTATGTGATACCGTATTCTATTCTCGTGATGAATGTATCGAATGGTTATATGCGATATAACCTAGTTATCGAATCAAGGATTGATTCGATAAGTCGATACATTGAATATTAGTCGGTTATATGCGATATGGCCGGATCGTTAAATCAAGTGTTGATTTAATGATTTAATGCATAATTATATATTTGATATATTACTTTGCATTAACTAGTATTGGTTCACTTTAAATGGATTTTCTCACTTTATGTGCACATTGTATATGTGATATACTTTTGTACACTAGTTTGTATCATGTTTGATGATGCATGCTCATTAGGGTTTGTGTAAAGATTAAACCATGGTTGTGTAATGGTTAAGGGTTTTCATTTTCTTTATGCTTTATTTAGTTATTCATTTTGAAAATGATAAGCATAAAGAGAAAGAATGGTGGCTTTATTTGTAGTTTAGTTGAAGCTTCATGAAACTTTGACCTAGTCTACCATTCTTGTCTCTTGCTTAACCCTAACCATCATATCTAACCATGGTCTATTCTCTACACTAAACTAAGGTTAGTATTATGATAAGTATTCATTTTTCCTTTTCATTTTAATAACTTATCATAATATTATCATCTTCTTCTTCTTCTTCAAGAAGAAAACCTAGATTTCATCAATGGTGACTTGATGAAATGAGTGAGAAATCCAATTCTAAAGTGAACCCACTTCCTATTTCTTCATCCTCTACCTCTTGCCAAGTAGTAGAGTGTGTTTTCTTCACAAGTTTCATGACTTGGTGAAGTTGGAGCTTGATCTAGCGATGCCTCGATGTAGATCATCTTCGGCATCGTCGTCGATGACCTAGCCCACTTTTTCTCCGACGAAGCCGACGCTAGAGCCCAAGATCCGATTTGTACAGCGAGGAGACTTCATCGCGGAGCCATGGAGGTGGAGAACCGGATCTACAAAGGTTGTATTTCCGTTTACCATTTAGTTAAGTTGTTAACTAGTTTCTTTTTCGCCTAAACTTCTAGCCAACGATCCGTATAAGGGTTTCTCGGCACCCGTAAAATTTGAAATTGGCATGGTTGATGCCTTATGAGACCTCATTAGTGTGCCTAGGAACCCTCCAGTGGTATCAGAGACTAGCTAGAGCCTTAGGCGATGCGTAGACGAAGTTTGAAACCCGAACGAACCCGAAACCCTAACACAAACATGCTCTCTGGACTTTTTCCAAAATCTGGAGTTTTTCGATATTAAAAATATGCAGAAAAATCGGCAGGAAATTCTAAGAGTTTCTGTAAAATTCGTGTGCCTAATTCCAACAATGCGCCGCGGTTCCGCGGCACGAGCATAGCTCATGCGGCGGTTCCGCGGCCGTTTTGTCTTCTGTGGCATCGAATTTTGCACAGTAATTCATAATTTGCAGTGCTGGTTTTCCTGGGAATTTTTAATATTTTTTCAAGAGTTGAATTTTCTGGGTTGTTTTGGGGATTCGAATGTTCGATCGGATTATCAAATTTTGTCTGTGTGGCTTTCCGGATAATTTTTGAATATGTTAAAAATTTCGACCGGATATAAATACCCAATCTTTCCCCTGCCGGAAAATTTCCAAGTGTTGGATTTTTCCGAGGTTTAAAGAAGTTCTAAGTAGTGCAAGTAACGCGATGGTCCCTCTAAAAGACAACAAACCTTAACTCGATTATGTGACCGTCTTGAACTGCCCTTTGAACCTTCGGGTTTGGGGCAGTACGGCGTGCTACATGTGAGGCGTTGGCTTGACCCTTCTACGGTTGGACCGTTGGTACTGAGGCACGAACTGAATGTTTTTAGACTTATTTCATGTGTTGATCAGTTTCGGGAAAACTTGGGTGTACGATTGTTCGATCGGAAAGTTTAACATTTTCTAATTATCTGGAATGTGATACAATAATTGGAATTCACAAGAAGTTATGAGATAACTGAATGAATGTTATAAATCTAGCGGTTTAGTCTCACTTGATCGGTTGCCACGGAATTTTGATGTGATCAAAAGTCCGTCGCAATCACATAGCGTACGTGGATACTCGCCGGGTAAACTTAATTGACAGTCTCACTCCATAGCCCCGACCAAGTGACTGTAGGAGAACCCCGTCGCCGAAAGCATCCGTCCGGGTGCTCGCTGGCAGCGGTGTTCCGCCTTGGTGCACTTCGTCGACGGCGTCGGGGGTGCGGCCGCCTACAAAAGTTTGCGACGAGAATTCGATCAGGATGTCGGGAATCCTGTTGAATTGCCCGACTTGATATTGAAAAGTGTTTTCGATTTTGAGACTAAAATGGGGGGTTTATAATTGTTAGGCATGTGATGTCTAAGGTATTCATTTGATTAGGCATCCGATGTCTATAGTGATTGTGGATTCCAACTGTTGTAGTTTTACACTTTCTTTTCTGTGACCGTAAGTGTAATATGTGATATCGCCGGTTTCGTTGCTATATGTCAACGACAATTGGGATGCGCATATTTACTTACGTTGATGACATGTGATGTTATGTGTTGCTGGATATGTTATATTGGATCGTCGTGTTTGAATAGCCGGGGGTTTTTATGTGAGATGAGTGTTTTTCATTTTCATTCATGTAAAAACTTGTATGTAATATTCTTTTATTGGGGCACTTCCAGGTTGCGGAAGATGTCACCCTTTGTATATTATTTACTTTTCCGCACTAGGATAGACCCAAGGAGGGGAGCACAAGTAACCGAGTTCTGGAGTCCAGTGGGAGACCAACTCGAGGAGTTGAGTCCGGGTCTCCTAACTCTAGAATTGGTAGGGTTGCTTGCCACTCTCGTAGGGGTCTAGGGGTGTGGGTTTGGCTATTCATCGCGACCGTAGAATCCGTGTTTTATACTGGCTCGTATTGAAAACACGGACGTCCTAGTATATCCAATATTTCATATGTTTCTTCTGCTGCGATATCTGTGATGTGATCATGTGATGTTCTGTGATGGATACTGTATATAGTATATATGATATATTATATAGACGTTACTTATGTTTTACACCCGCGCTAGCCCTGCCCCGCTCTGCCGTTAGTTACCTAACCTAACGGTGCACGAGGGGACATCGAGGCGAATGCGGATGACATAAGTGTACGTCGTATTTATCTGTGATGCTTAGGTACTTAAATGATGGGACTTCATTAATGTGATTAATGAAATAAAAGAAACCTAAGATGTTGTAGAATCGAATTTCAAAAATTAAAACAGGTAGCTACAGTTCTTGCTTTGCACAGCGGTATATGTGATATATCCTGCACCTTATTCGATGAGGAAAGGACCGAGATCCCTTCACCGGGAGTGACTCCTTTAGCAATAACTGGCAGATGCTACACACTCGGTTTGTTTTCTGATTGCTTTTAAGAGTTTTTGCTTTGCACAGTGATATATGAGATATATCCCGCACCTCATTCGAAGAGGAAAGGACCGACGATCCCTTCACCGGGAGTGACTCCTTTAGCAAAACTAGAAAAGCCTAAAAAACACTCCATTTTAAAAATCATTTGATTCTACAACGATATCAAGTTCATTACGCAATAGGTTTTCAGAAAAACCTGTCGTAGCCCTCCGTCATTTCAGATAAGTCCTATTTAGTATTCGTGCTACGTTTGTTGACCTCCGTCAAGGCGTAGTGTGCGGTAGCTAACTAGTATTTATCTGTTTATGCATATGATGCAGATTGGATTAGGGTAGTCGTGCGGCCTTGTTGACCTCCGTCAAGGGTCGTGCAGGTGGGTTTAATTCGATCAAGAAATGACGGGTTGAACTTGACTAGTAGCCTATGGTTTGTTGACCTCCGTCAAGGTCATAGGGTGCTAGGGGCAAAACTTGTAAGTCCATGCTACCTCTCCCGGTACTTTCGGGAATGCGGAATTTGGTAAAAAACGATTTTTACGGATGTGGTAACATGGACCTAAAACCCGGATCTTGGTTAAACATCTATCTAGCAACCTAACTACGAGTTTCTAGCTACTCGGTTAGGGGGTTATACCTTGCTTGTCTTGAACTCCTTCGTCTTCAAACTCCGATGGTGGTCCGGATTGGCTTCTTCCCATCGTCTCCGTACGCCGAAGATAGATCCACCTGAAAGCTCCAACCTTTAGCTCCTTCTTCGTTCTTTGAAGAAACTAGTTCACTTGGTTTGCTAAACCTAGTGAACTAGAATGAGTAGAGAATAGTTTGTGTGGGATTTTATCTATGGTTCTTGATTCTCAACTCATGAGACAAGAGAACCATAGATTAAAGAGAGGGAAAAAGAGCAAGAGGGTGAGAGCAAAACAAGAGAGCTCAAGAACAAGAGAGAGAATGAGCAAGAAAGAATGAGCAACTCTTTTGTCTCTCTCCCTCTCATAATCCAAAGTCATGATAACTCATCATATCAAAAAAGTCTTATGTGATGGTTGAAGCAACCATAACCATATCATTTCATGCACTCATTTTACACATGAGCAAGCAAACAAAAGTCTTTGCCATGAAATGATGGCTATGGTTATCATGATGGTCAACTAGTCAAGCCTAGTCAACCGGTCAACAAAGTCAACAAGTCAACAAAAGTCAACAAGTCAACAAAGTCAGCAAGTCAACAAAAGTCAACAAGTCAACAAAGTCAACACCCATGTCACCATAATACTTAATTAATATAATAGTTAATCACATATCATATTCTCATTAGGGTTGAGCAAAAAGTCAAATAGTCAACGGTCAACTGTCAACAACCCTAATGAGAATCCGCTGCCTCTGTCTCCCTATCAACTGTGCATACACACCCGCATCCGCGTTCCGAGGAACACGAATGCACACTGGATAAATCCAATCCCAAAAGGTACACTAGGATCTGGCTTAAACCAAAGCCCGCTAGTGTAAACTGTCCGGACACTGTACGTGCACAAATGCACGGATGTGACCGAACCCTGTCGCAAAACCATGCGACCTGTCGCAATACCATGCGACCTCTACTCTTTTGCCTAAAGGCGAAAAGCTTTCTGTGTGGGACTCTAAAGACTCGACACTACGCTGGCAGTGGGTTTAACCACAGACCGCAAGCGGCACTAGCAGTGCGTAACGGTCCCCAGGTAGTGTTAGTTATATGTATGCCCTAGAGGCCATTACTGTACATAGGATGTATATTGTAGTGGATGCTGGGACATATATAGGGAGGACTTTCTTGCTCGACATGATAGTATGCTATCTGGTTGACCTTTACCTTAACGTGTATACTGATTGTCTCTCTATTACATGTTGGTAAAGCCTTTAGGATCTGTACTTGACTACCTGGACTATGATGCGGATCATACTAGTGGGGACATGGTAGTCCATAAGTACATCCTTCAAAGTCCCTAGTCGTGAGTGTATCGAGACGGGGCATCGATATACCAGAGTAGACTAGCGTGTACCTTCTTGACCCATACAGATGGGCGATGGATGATCCCATATCCATTGGTGTTTGACATCAGAGATGATATACGGGTGCTCAGTAGAGACTGGGTACACTGGACGGACTCGCCGAGAACTCCCAGATGGTATTATACCTCACGTCAGATGGCAGTTCTCTGGTGACACTGGTACAGAGTAGTCTGTTGACCCGAGATCGTCATAGAGTCTTGTGTGGTTCCCACTGTGCTTTGATTTCCATCTTACCACGTCCAAGAGGGCGTGCAAAACGGTGGTTTTTGGGTACAGTCCCGAGTCACATGGAGGCAATGAGCGATAGGAGGGGATTCGTCTCTCCCGGTATAGGGGGTTGATGTTGCGCTGTGTTCGATTGGCTATAACAGGAAATCCCTGGCCAGGGTTGCTGAGATTTACTGGTAAGTGTTACCAGTAGTTTCTCGAACAGTTATAGACCTCATATCGACACGACTTATTGAGCTATTGGGGTCTGACGTTTACCACCCCTAGGCGAGATATGCGACATATCAGACGATCAGACCGGACTGTACGGTAGTGTTACTGGTTGGATTCACTGGAGTGTGAGCGGGCTTGCTCATCGATCTTCAGATCGCTCAATACCCGGGTGGCCGTTACGTTTAGCAGACCGCTTGCGGCTTGTGGGTGTTTGATATGATCATCACCTGCTGCCGGCGTATTGACGAGTCTTTAGAGTCCTACACAGAGGTTTCCTGGCTCAAGCGAAACGAAATAGGAGCGCATATGAGATATGTGCGGGACCGAGAATAATGCGTGTATGTGATACCGTATTTCATTCTCGCGATCAATGCGTCGAATGGTTGTATGCGATATAACCTAGTTATCGATTCAAGTGTTGATTCGATAAGCCGATACATTGGATACTAGTCGGTTATATGCGATATGACCGGATCGTTAAATCAAGTGTTGATTTAATGATTTAATGCATAATAATATATTTGATATATTGCTTTGCATTAACTAGTATCGGTTCACTTTATATGGATTTTTCTCACTCAAATGTGCGCATTGCATATGCGATATGATTTGTGCACTTGCTTGTATCATATTTGATGGTGCATGCAAAAATGGTTAAGTATAAAGAATTAAACCTTGGTTAAAGGAATGGTTAGGGTTTATTATTTGTTATTCATTTATCTTATTTAATTATCTATTTATTTTTGATAAATGAATAAATGAAAAGATAATGAGGAAAATGGTTGCTATCTTTTGACCATTCATGAATCTTCATGAAGACTTTGACCATTTTGTCTCATGCTTAACCCTAACCACTTCTATTAACTCAAGTTAATTCTCTACACCTAACCATGGTGAGAATTATGATAAGAATGGATTTTTCCTTTTATTTTAATTCTCATCATAATATTTATCTTCTTCTTGCTCTTCTTCTTCTTCATGAAGAAGCTTGTCTTCATCAATGGCATATTGAGCATTTGAGTGAGAAATCAAATTCTAAAGTCTACCCACTTCCTATTTCTTCATCCTCTACCTCTTGCCAAGTAGTAGAGTGTGTTTCCTTCACAAGTTTTTAGGGCTTGGTGAAGGTGGAGCTTGATTTAGCGATGCCTCGACGTAGATCATCTTCGGCATGGACATCGACGACCTAGCTCGCTTATTCTTCGACGAAGCCGACCCTAGAGCCCGGGATTTCACTTGGACAGCGAAGGGACTTCGTTGCGGAGCTATGGAGGTAGAGCACCGGATCTACAAAGGTTGTATTTCCGTATTCCCTTAGTTAAGTTGTTAACGAGTTAGCCTTTTCGCCTAAATATCTAGCAAACGATCCGTAGTCGGGTCTCTCGGCACCCTTAAAATTTTATATTGGCATGTTCGATGCCTTGTGAGACCTCACTAGGGTGCCTAGGAACCCTACAGTGGTATCAGAGCCTAGCTAAAGCCTTAGGCGAAGTCTAGACGGAATTTGAAGTCCGAACGAACCCGAAACCCCGAATCAAACTAGCTCTCTGGACATTTTGTGTTTTTCTGGATTTTTGTGAATTAAAAATTGCTAAAAAATTCAGTAAGAAAAAATAAGAATTACGATGCAAAAATTATTGGATGAACAGTAACTTAGGCGGCGGAACCGCGGCATAAGCCCTGCTTATGCGGCGGTTCCGCGGCTCAATCATGACGTCGTCCCTTACTGTTTGCACAGTAATACCTGATAAATTCTGCTGAGTTTTCTGGGAATTTTTAAAATTTATTCAAGAGTTGAATTTTCTGCAGTTGTTTTGGGGATTCGGTGTTTCGATCGGGGTATCAAATTTTGTCTATTTGGCTTTCCGGATAAATTTTAGAATATGTTAAAAAGTTCGACCGGATATAAATACCCAATTTTTCCCCTGTCGGGAAATTTCCAAGTGTTGGATTTTTCCGTAGTTTAACGACGTTCTAAGTAGTGCAAGTAACGCGATGGACCCTCTAGAAGACAACAAACCTTAACTCGATTATGTGACCGTCTTGAACTGCCCTTTGAACCTTCGGATTTGGGGCAGTACGGCGTGCCATATATGAGGCGTTGGCTTGACCCTTCTACGGCTGGACCGTTAGTACTGAGGCACGAACGGAATGTTGTTAGACTTGTTTCATGTGTTGATCTGTATCGGGAAAACTTGGGTGTTCGATTGTTCGATCGAAAAGTTTAACATTTTCTGTTTATCTGGAATGTGATACAATAATTGGAATTCACAAATAGTTATGAGATAACTAAATGAATGTTATAAACATAGCAGTTTAGTCTCACTTGATCGGCTGCCACGGAATTTTGATGTGATCAAAAGTCCGTCGCAATCACGTAGCGTACGCGGATACTCGCCGGGTAAACTTAATAGACAGCCTCACGCCATTGCCCCGACCAAGTGACTGTAGGAGAACCCCGTCGCCGAAAGCATCCGTCCGGGTGCTCGCGGTGGCGGTGTTCCGCCTTGGTGCACTTCGTCGGCGGTATCGGGGGTGCAGCCGTCTACTGAAGTTTGCGACGAGCATTCGATCATGATGTCGGGAATCCTGTTGAATTGCCCGACTTGATATTGAAAAGTGTTTTCGATAATGAGACTAAAATGCGGGGTTTATAATTATTAGACATGCGATGTCTAAGTAATTCATTTGATCAGGCATGCGATGTCTGAGGTGGTTGCGGATTCCAACTGTTGTAGTTTTACACTTTCTTTTCTGTGACCGTAAGTGTAATATGTGATATCGCCGGTTTCGTTGCTATATGTCAACGACAATTGGGATGCGCATGTTTACTTACGTTGATGACATGTGATGTTATGTGTTGCTGGATATGTTATATTGGATCGTCGTGTTTGAATAGCCGGGGGTTTTTATGTGAGATGAGTGTTTTTCATTTTCATTCATGTAAAAACTTGTATGTAATATTCTTTTATTGGGGCGCTTCCAGGTTGCGGAAGTTGTCACCTTTTGTATATTATTTACTTTTCCGCACTAGGATAGACCCAAGGAGGAGGGCACAAGCAACCGGGTTCTGGAGTCCAGTGGGTGACCAACTCGAGGAGTCGAGTCCGGGTCTCCTAACTCTAGAATTGGTAGGGTTGCTTGCCGCTCTCGTAGGGGTCTAGGGTGTGGGTTTGGCTATTCCTCACGACCGTGGAATCCGTGTTTTATACTGGCTCGTATTGAAAACACGGACGTCCTAGTATATCCAATATTTTATATGATTCTTCTGCTGCGATATCTGTGATGTGATCATGTGATGTTCTGTGATAGATATAGTATATAGTATATATGATATATTATATAGACGTTACTTATGTTTTACACCCGCGCTAGCCCTGCCCTGCTCTGTCGTTAGTTACCTAACCTAACGGTGCACGAGGGGACATCGAGGCGAATGCGGATGGCATAAGTGTACGTCATATCTATCTGTGATGTTTAGGTACTTAAATGATGGGACTTCATTAATGTGATTAATGAAATAAAAAGAAACCTAAGATGTTATAGAATCGAATTTCAAAATAAAACAGGTAGCTACAGTTCTTGCTTTGCACAACGATATATGTGATATATCATGCACCTTATTCGATGAGGAAAGGACCGAGATCCCTTCACCGGGAGTGACTCCTTTAGCAATAACTGGCAGATGCTACACACTCGGTTTGTCTTTTGATTGCTTTTAAGTGTTTTTGCTTTGCACAGTGATATATGTGATATATCCCGCACCTCATTCGACGAGGAAAGGACCGACGATCCCTTCACCGGGAGTGACTCCTTTAGCAAAACTAGAAAAGCCTCAAAAACACTCCATTTCAAAATTCATTCGATCCTACAACGATATCAAGTTCATTACGCAATAGGTTTTCAGAAAAACCTGTCGTAGCCCTCCGTCATTTCAGATAAGTATTAGTTAGTATTCGTGCTGCGGTTGTTTGGCATGCGTCAAGGCGTAGTGTACGGTAGCTAACTAGTGCTTATCTGCCAGCATATGATGCGATTGGATTAGGGTATTCGTACGGCGTTGTTTGGCATGCGTCAAGGGTCGTGCGGGTGGGTTTAATTCAATCAAGAAATGTACGGGTTGAACTTGACTAGCAGACTATGGGTTGTTTGGCATGCGTCAAGGTCATAGCGAGCTAGGGGCAAAATATTATCGGGAATTTCAAGTGTTGAGATTTGCAATGAGATTGCATACCTTCTATGAGATAGTTGGATCCCGATACCCGTTGCGAGTAAGTGTTACTCCTGGGAGAATTTTATACATTACAATTAGCCGATCAAGTAGGTGTCTAGAAAGGTGTCAACGGGGTTACGCCTCTGGGAAAACGAGGTTTACAGTAATTAGGTTCGTGCGAAAGCACGGGGGACCTCCCTCAAAGTACCGACACTGGCCTGGCTGAAAGATTGGCGAACTTGTAGTGTGTAATTAATCCCGGCTAGTCTTTCCTTTTAGGGTTTGAAGGAAGATTTGATAAAAAGCAGTGGGAGCCATCCTGATTAGATAAAATAATAACCGATCTATTCTTGACAGAGCGCACGCTGAGTGTTTTTCTCTCTCTCTCCAGGTAGCGACCATATCACGCCTTAATCAAGATATTAATACGGATTATTGACCGAACCCGCTTGTTATACTGAGCTGGGGAACGTTGGTCCCGCTCCAACTTATAATTGTTATAAGACAGAGCAGGAAATT